>CM021107.1:194120708-194426167 GCA_007115665.2 Sequoiadendron giganteum | reverse complement strand
CTCTCTCTACCTATATCTCTCTCCCATCTATCTCAATTATTCATCTTTACCTATCCCTCCTTCCTCTCTCTCTTCCACCAAAATTTACTCTACATCTCTTTGTATAGACTACCCCTATATACCTCTTTTTATCTCACTCTATCTTTCCCTCTCTCAGTCTATCTACCTTCCTCATTAAGCCTCTACTTATCTCTATCACCTCTCTCTCTCCCACTCCCCTCTTTACTTTCTTTTTCTCTATCTCACCTCTCTCTCCTTAAATATCCCTTCCTCCCTCCTCTCTCTCTATCGCGCCTATCTCTCCCTCCCTACCTCTTCTTCCCTCTCTCCTCCATTCTATACTTCCCTTTATCTCCCCCTCCCTCTCCTTACCTGCCTCTCTCGCTCTCTCTATTTCACTCTCTCACCTCTCTCTAAATCCTTATATCTCCCTCAATCCCTACCTCTCCATTTGTCTTTCCTTCCCTCTCCACTTCTTTATATCTCCATTTAATCTCTCTATCCATCCCTGCCTCTCCCTCCAACTCTCCTTACCTCTCAACTTCTCTCTACCTACCTATCCCTCTATATCCCATTCTCTCTTTCTCCCTCTCTTCATACTTCTCTCAATCTATCCACCTTCCTTATTCTCTCTCTAACTTCTCCCTCCTTCACCTCTCTCCTCCCCTCTCTACTCTATCTCTATCTCAACTCTCTCTACCAACATATATATCCCTCCCTCTCCCAAGTCTCTATATCTCTCCCCTCTACCCTTAACCCTTAAAACCCTCTACCCTATATCTCTCTCCCACTCCCTCTCTCTCTTCCTCTCTCTCTATCTCATGTCTCTCCCTCCTACCCCCTCTCCCTATCTAAATTCTCTCTCTCTTCACTCACTCCTATATTTTTCCACTCTACCCTTAGCCCTCTACCCTTAACCCTTAAAACCTTAAACCCTCTACCTCTATCTCTCTCCCACTCTCTCCCTCTCTCTCTCAAGACTCTCCCTCCTATGCCCTCTCCCTCTCTCAGGTATCTCTCTCTCTCACTCACTCCCTCTATCTCTCTCACCTCTACCCTTAACCCTAAAACATTAACCCTTAAACTCTAAACCCTTAAACCCTCTACCCTTTATCTCTCTCTCACTCTCTCCATCCCTCCCTCCCTCCCTATCTCTCAAGTCTCTCCCTCCTACACCCTCTCCCTCTCTTGGGTCTCTCATTCACTCACTCACTCACTCCATATATCTCTCTCTCCTTTACCCTTAACTCTAAACCCTAAACCCTTAAACATTGTACCCTCTTCTTATCTTTATCTCCTCCCACCTCTATCTACCTAGACCTCTCTTTGTTTTTTTCTCACCTCTCCCTCTATCTATGCTTTCATATCTACTTCTCTCTACCTATTTGTACCTCTATACATATTTCTCTCTCCCTCCTTGCCTCCTCTCTATCAATATCTCTACCTTCTTTCCCTCTCTACCTCTACCTCTCCCTCTCTCTACCCTTAACCCTAAACCCTAAACACTTAAAACCCTTTACCCTTTACCCTCTACCCTCTATCTATCTCCCACTCCCTCTCCCTCTCTCTCTCTCTCTCTCTCAATTCTCTCCCTCCTACCCCCTCTCCCTCTCTCAAGTCTCTCTCACTCACTCACTCCTTCTATGTCTCTCCCCTCTCCCCTTATCCCTCTACCCTTAACCCTTAAACCCTCTACCCTCAACCCTTAACCATCTACCCTTAACCCTCTACCCTCTATCTCTCTCCCACTCCCTCCCTCTCTCTCTCAAGACTCTCCTTGCTACCCCCTCTCCCTCTCTCAGGTCTCTCTCTCTCACTCACTAACTCACTCCCTCTATCTATCTCCCATCTCCCCTCTCCCCTAAACCCTTAACCCTTAAACCCTAAACCCTTAAACCCTCTACCCTCTACCCTTAACCGTCTAACCTCTATCTCTCTCCTACTTCATCCCTCTCTCTCTCAAGACTCTCCCTCCATCTCTCCCTCCCTCCATCCCACCTTCTCTTCCCTAATCCCTCAACCCTATACCCTCAACCCTTAAAACCTTGAATACTCAAACCTATACCCTCAACCCTTAAGTCCTAAACCTCTAAATCCTCTACCCTCAAACCTCAACCCTAATTCCTCAACCCTTAAACCCTTAAACATAATTAAATTCTCTACACTAATCCCTCAACCCTTAACCCTTAAACCCTTAAACCCTTATCCCTCAACCCTCTACCTTCAATCCTAAACCCTTAACCCTAAAACCTCAACCCCTATACCTTATACCCTATATGTTGGACCTTGAACCCTAATCCATTAACCCTATACCCTCAACTATCTACCCTCATCCTTAAAATCTTTAACCTCAGCCCTTAAACCCTAAACTATTAAACCCTTAACCCTCAATCCTCAACCCTCAACCCTTAATCCCTTAATCCTCAACCCTTAAACCCTAAACCTTGAACCCTTATACCCTCTACCTTATACATTAGACCCTCAACGCTCATCCTTCAACCATATACCCTTAAATCTATACCGTAAACCCTCTACCCTCAACCCTAAACCCTTAAAACTTCTACCCTCTACCCTCTACCCTCTACCCTCTACCCTCTACGCTCTACCCAATACCCTAAACCACGAATCCTATACCCTCAATTCTCAACCCTCTATCCTATACATTAGATCCTAAACTATCATATATCTCTATCCATCTCTCCTCTTCTCTCCTTCTCTCTATGTCACTTCTCCCTCCATCTATCCCTCCATCTATCCCTCCATATCTCCCTCCATCCTTTCATCCCTGTCTACCCTAATCCCTCAACCATATACCCTCAACCCTTAAAACCTTAAACACTCAACCCTCACCCCGATACCCTCTACCCTAAACCCAATGCCCTCTACCATCAACCCTATACCCTCAACCCTTAATCTGTTAAACCTTAAACCCTCTACCCTCTACCCTCTACCCTCTACCCTATACCCTCAACCCTCAACCCTCAACCCTCAACCCTCAACCCTCAACCCTTAAACCCTCTACCTTCTACCCTATAAATTAAACTCTCAACCCTGAATTATCAACCTTTGAACCTTAATACCTCAACCCTAGGTAGGTAAGGGAACATAGGTGAGATATAGAATGATGAAGGAAGAGGTAGGTAAAAAAATGGATAGGGGAAATAAATATAGGTAGAGAGGTTAGGAGATTTAGAGAGAGGAGAGATATAGAGAATTAGAGAGGGGAGGGAGGGAGAAGTAGGGAGGAGATAGAGGGGTGTGTGTGTGTGCGAGAGAGAGAGAGAGAGAGAGAGAGAGAGAGAGAGAGAGAGAGAGAGAGAGAGATAAGAGTGATGGAGGGAGAAGTGGGTAAAGAGAGGGAGAGGGGAGATAGAGATAAATATAGAGGGAAGTAGATGTAGAGAGAGATGATAGATAGAGAGAAGTGGAGAGTAGAGGGATTGTGGGAGAGGAAAGGAGGAGATAGAGTTGAGTGTGTGTGAGAGGGAGAGAGAGTGAGAGGAGAGAAAATGAGGGTACAAAGGAAGGGGGAGAGAGAGAAATAGATTAGAGAGGGAAGGGGGAGAGATATAGAGTAGAGAGGGAAGGAGAGATTAAGATAGAAAGATGGGTGAGGGAGATAGTGGTAGGTAGTGGAGTGAGAGGTAGGTAGAGAGGGAAGGAGAGGGATGGATAGGAGGGAGAGAGGGAAGGAGGGATAGTGAGATGGAGAGAGTGGTGAGATAGAGAGTAGAGAGGTAAAGAGAGAATGAGAAATAGAGATAAAGAGAGAGGAAGGCTAGAGGGAGGGAGAGGTAGAAAGGGATAAGTGAGACATAGAAAGGGAATGATGGAAAGTGGGATAGAGATAGAATGGTGATTTAGAGAGGAGGGAGTGAGAGGGAAGGAGGGAAATTGGGAGAGAGGGAATGGTCATTTAGAGAGGAGTAGGTGATAGGTAGATATAGATATAATGGTGAGATAAAGAGGAGAGAGTGAGAGAGAAAGAGAGGGATGGAGATATAGAGAGAGAGGTAGGTAGAGGAAGGTAGAGGAGAGATAGACAGTAGATAGGGAAAGAGGTAGGGAAGGAGGCATAAGTGAGATAGAGAGGGATGGAGAGAGAGAGTGATGGAGGGAGAGGTATGTATAGAGAGGGAAAGTGAGAGGAGAGATAAAGAGTACAAAGGGGAGGGAGAGGTAGGGAGATAAAGTTGTGTGTGTGAGTGAGAGAGAGAGAATGGTGAGATAGAGAAAGAGGGGGAGGGAGGGAGGGACAATTGTGAGAGAGATTGGGAGGAGAGACAAAAATAAGTGGAGGGAGGGTGAGGTCAAGAGAGGGAGGGAGAGGAGAGATAGAGAGAAGTAGAGAGGAAAGGATGGAGGGAGGGAGTGTTAGCAAGGGAGATAGAGGTTTTTGTTAGAGAGATAGAGATATAGAGAGAAGTGGTGAGATAGAGAGGGGAGAGCGAGAGGGAGGGAGAGGTAATTATGAGATAGAGAGGAGAGAGTTAGAGAGAAAGTGGGGGAAGAGAGGGATAAAGAGTGAGAGAGAGATGTAGGTAGAGGGAGGGAGAGGAGAGATATAGAGTAGAGAGGGAAACAGGTAGGGAGGGAGACATAAGTGAGATACAAAGTGATGGAGGGAGAGGTAGGTAAAGAGAGAGAGGGGAGGGGGGGAGATAAATGTAGGGAGGAGATAGAGGGGTGTGAGAGAGAGAGAGGGGAGAGAGAGAGAGCAAGGGAAAGAGAGAGAGGGAGTGGAGAGATAGAGAGTAGAGAGAAGGAGAGAGAAATTTGATACAACTTGTTGACTACTAAAATTTGATCTCCCGATTACTGAAATTTGAATTGCTGATTATTGAAATTTGACTAAGTCTGAAATTTTTAAGATCTTCCAAAAACTAGAATTTTCATTATAATTCCTACAGATCTGAAACCACTCTCAAACATCCTGCCTATATACATGTAATATAACTTAAAGTATAAGTAAACTTATACTTAAATTTTTATTTCATGTATATAGTTTCCTTTGAAGAGAAAGTCAAAATAAAAGAGTTAACAAAAATGCATTCCAAAATTCATTGCAAAAAGAAAGAGAACTCGCCTTTTTAACTCATTGCAAAATACAAGCCATTTGGCACTTGCCAAATGGTAAAGCCTATTACGGTTTTTTTTTGCAATTTGGCATCAAAATTGTGTCACAGATTGGTGCACTTACCCTAAACACACATGTTAGTGTAGGTTTTTATTTTCCTAGTGTGATATTTAATTTTCCCTTAGTTATAGGTTTTTCTCACATTTATTAAGCTTTCTTAGGAGTATTTACTTTTTCACCACCTTTTCTAATATTTGCGGTTATTGGTGGTAAATTCTCATTGGATAAATTTCCACCTCCATCATCTCCTTAGTTCTTTATAAACTCACTACCTACCTTATATTCTTCATATTGTGGAAGCTCTTAGTGGTATTCTATCATATCAAAATTACATAATCTCTTGGAGCTATAGTTTGCATACTTTATGTTTTTTGAGTTTATGTAACTCTTACTTTATCTTAAAAAAATTATTGGGTTATTCAAGCAATTTCAGATTTCTAACATGGTATCAAAGCTTGAGCGTTGTGGATTTCTTCCCAAATATAAGGGACTAATCCTAGTGTGAAATTTTTGCTAGGTATGAGTTGCAGTCTTGAGAACTTCACCATTAAATTTAGGGCATTAGATAAAGTTAGTAACTTGTCATTTTTCAACAAAATTTTCCATATTTTTCCAAATCTGCAAAGGTTTCAAGGAAGGATTTTAGTTGTTAGATTCAGGGGTATCTAATTTTTGGAGCAGTTTGGGATAATCATCAAAATATTAGACCTATTTTGGGGTGTTAGAGTTTTTTTAGGTTGTATAACTATGCAAATTTGTACTTGGTTGTATAGCCCATACAATAAGAATTTGTCTAGAGATGGTTGAACACAATATTTTGTGGTTATAGGCATATTCCCTAGACTGTCAACCTCTCTATATCAGCTCACACTTTTTCTGCATCATCAATCACATTATTTTTTCTATAAGTATAGTTTATTAGTTATCCACATGTTTTATTATAAATATCTTTTCTTACAATACATAAATACCCCTTGTTTGAAGGGCTTTGAAGCTTGAAATTGTACATTAGTGGGAGGGGCTAAGAATAGGGCATCATGGCCTCTACTTATTGCCTCTAATTTGTCTGCCCCTAGTAGGACTAATGCAATTAGGGAGGAATGGATTTTTTTAATAAAACTTATAAGCGATGGTCATATGGAGAGGCATGGGGCATCGTTTTGTACCCTATTTAGTCTACATAAGCCCTAATAGAACTGTCCTCTTTGTTTTGACATAACCTATAATCTAGGGGGATAAATTTTTCAAACTAGATATTGTAAATAATTTTGTTTTGTCAAATTTTTAGAGGTACAAGTTATTTTTTATAGATTTTATGTTTCATGAGATCTATTACTATTTGAAGTCAATTATTGTTTTATGTTTTCCAATCTCATAAATTTTTTCCATGATCTCTATTTTTTGTGATTCTTGTGATATTGGAAAGGTATTAAGGAGATCTACATTTCCATCCATGCACCTTTTTTGTATTTGTCCTAGGTATACCATTCTTTCAATTCTTTCATACTGGGTTTCCTAGAGATAACAAGAATTTTTGATAGCTGGGAAGGTGGAATTTTGATCTTTGCACTTCATTTTATTTCCAGATCATTTATCAATCAACATTTGCTACATATATTACAAGGGTTTATCATCTTGATATTCTCTAGTATTCCTTAGCATCAAGTCTATAGTTGCTTTATCATGATTCTAACCCAAATCCTTGAGTGAATATTGTTGGAAAAACAAGGATAGACAAATGAGAGGGGGGGTTAATTAGTTGTTGTAGAAATTAAACTTATTCAAATTTAATCAAACTTTAATCTAAGATATAAAAATTAACAATGCAAGAATAAATCAACAACACATCAAAAACACATGAACACCAAGATTTTTATATGTGGAAACCTTGTTAGTGGAAAAACCATGGTGGATGTTAGTCCACAAGATTATACCTTGCTAAAATTATAATGAAGAATGAATAAAGAATGCACTTGCATTCAGGCACATTGCCTAGAGCTCACTACTCAAAGCGAAGGCTCACTAACTTTCATAAGAAAATGAGATTAAATCCATCTAAATAATATGAACTAAGAAATTAGCTTCTTCATAAGCTTGATTACAGTTCCAGTTACGCATAAATATACTTCTCTCAAACTCCTTCACACTCTTCTTTGCGTTCATGTGATCTAATATTTATTCGCACTTTCTTCACATACACACACACTTCCAATCACATCGTGAACACTTGAATTTGCTCAAATAATCACTCTTATATATCTGCTACATGGATTTTTATCAACTACTCTATTGGTGACAAAATAATGAATAAATTAAAAATTGTTGGCCTCAATGCATCAATGCATGAATAAATCTTAATGCGCACCAACCTACATCGGTCAGAACATAGTGAGGACCTAAACTAACATCATCTAATATTCCAAACAATAAAATATTAATCCATAAGGATCTTCAACATGCTACCACCATCATGTTAGCCAAGAACATGAAAACTTAAACACAAAATAAAAAATATTCAATCACAAACATGCCAATCAACGTGGATGTACCACAATAATAGAGAATGATATAGAAACATCATTGAAAATCTCAAGAACATACACAATAATTCAATTCACTCGAACTACATTCTCTTCTTTCAAAAATGTTTTCTACAGTAACAAAATAACTATAGGAACACAACACTTAATAACTTTCTTCAATCTTGATGCATACCACTAAAACTTCTAGACACCATACTAGATAGGTTAAAAAGAAAACACTTTAGTGCGTGCCTTCAAACCATCAACGTACAAATTTTTTTATTACTCTGACCTTCTCAGCTTCACTATCTGCCTATAATATATTTATTATAATTTTCTCAATCTCCTCGACATATACAAACTTTAGAATCATTAATGCTAACAAAATTGAAATTAATGACAACCAAATATCAACAACACAAACTCAACATCCATCAATCTCCCCCTTTGGAATTGATGGCAACACATGATGTGAAAAATACCATCAACACAACTAACTGTTCACTTCTTTCCCCTTGTTCTAAACTTCTAGCATTGCTCTTCACTCATGACTCTTCTCCATACTATCTTCTCTTCTCCCCTTTTTTATTCAATGGTTTTTCACATTACACTTCTCCCCCTTTGAAATCAATGGAAAAGTTACTAATTCTATGAGCCACATATCTAAATGGAACTGTTGGTGTAAGACACTAACAGTTGATGCAAAGCATCAAAGATTTTAAATCCATTGGTTGAATGCCATTTACTGATAAAGTTGCCTTATGTATTTGACTCCATGGCCCAGAATTGGCACTAATTTATCTTGAAGCTTAATGCATCTCAGAAACAAAATTTTAAATGTAAAATCATTCTTGTTCTTATTGTTTGGATAGTTGTGTCTGTCATGTTCTCCTTAATGATTAGTGAAATTCATTCAATAGTTTTCCAATATTAAGTGATATTTTAGGTTACTCAACAATTATGTGAGAGCATAATCTGTTAAGCAATATCCTGTTATTTGTGTGTATAGATTGTTTGATGTTGCTAAAGGGTTACCCCCCTAGGTCTTATAGAGCCTAAAGTGTAGGGGAAATGTGTATCCATTCCATTTCCTATCAGTTGGCCACTAGGCTTTGTGGTTCTTTATTATGGAGGTTGGTTACCTCTTAGAGAATTACAAATCTTAGCTGGATTGCTATTTTAAACACCAAATAAATGGCAACTAAGCTAGGGATGATTCTGAATCTCTAGTTGTAGATGGTTATAGAGTCATATTATTGTTTTCCATTCTAAATTTAGTTCAAAGTTTGAAGGATTTCAACCTTGGAGAAGAAAGTGTTGCAGTGAACCTGAATGGTTTTGTAATCTGTGGTGCTCTGCTCGTGGAAAGGAACTAAGAGAAAATTTTATATGTAAAAGAACTTCATACTGTTTGAAGTTCAGTCCTTTATGAAAAGAGGTGGCGACTCTGTTGATACAACCTATTACAAATTTGAAGAACATTCCAGATAAAACCTAGTTAGGAAGACAATTTTCAGCTGTTTAAAATTTTCTAGGTATTCTTCACTTTTGGTTTTCAAGAACTTGTGTATGAAAACCATATTTGAACTTCTTGAAAGAAAATTTGTTTCCCTATTGAATGAGTTAGCACTGGCAAAGGGAAAGAACAACAAATTAAGTTTGCACACTTTTATTTGTTGGATCTGTTGAATGTAATTGCAATTCCATTGAAAGAATTATGTTTATTGCTCAAATATCTACTAATTTGAATGGTTAGAATGCATTTGTGTATCTTAGGGGTTTCCATCCATTTTCATTTGTCATAATTTTCAAGCCTGAGTTGTCATTATGTTAGAAATTATCCCTATTGTCCATCATGTGTTCAGGCTTGTAATTATGCACAATTAGTGAGCCTTAATTTGTAATATCCATGGATCACCAATGTAAAGTAGCTATACCTATGAATAATTTGATTCAACTTGTTGAGAAGTTTCAAAAGTACAATAATCTTCAAGCATCTAATATCCCAAAGTGTAATAACCCATGAGTTAATAAGCCTAGGTTAAGTCGTGAATGGAATGATGTATTTCAAAGAGGACTTAAAGAAATGGATGAAAGACACCAAATGTTTCAACAAGCCCAGTCAAGAGACCATCAAACTGTGTCTACTTGTGAAGTCATTGCACCTATTGTCAATTCCTTTGATCCATTGTATGCTTAGTTAGATTTGTTGTGGGTTGATTATGAGACTGAATGTATGCCAGCTCAAGTTTATAAGGAGATGCCTAGATTTGACGGGTATACCATATGTGAAGGAGATGCACATGTTCAAATTTTTTCCAGCTTTATGGAGAAAAATTCATTCAGAGATCAAGATATGTGGATGAGATTTTTTGTTAGATCTCTTGAAGCATGAGCTTGGGATTGGTATCTGTTGATCTGGTGATTTTATGCATTTCAAAACATAGGTAATATGTAGATGCATTACCTCTCTTGAAAGACAATCTTCCACAATCAAATTGCAGAACACTATCCCAAGGTCTCTTGGGTGTCAGATCATGATGAGACTGGGAATATTTCATTTGATTTATGTGATTTTCTGGAATCACAAGGCAGCCTTACGTAGCCGAAACTATAGGAGAATTGAGTCAATGAATGGAGTTCTATGGATCTAGAATTACTATGCTTTGCTGCAGGCTCAAACAGTAGTCTTAGAGTCCATTATTTTGTTAGATTTGGATTTACAATGTGCATGAACCTTAGCACAAGTTGTTTCTGAAAAGAGGAAAAGAAAAGGGCGAGGAAGGAAGATCTTTCCTAGAGCTGCAACTATCGATGAACAGTGATCATGAAGGTTCCTGCTATGGATAGTTTCCTTAAACAAAATTTCACTTAACCAGAATTCTCACAATATCATGAAATCTGTGCTATCTTCTAAGGACTGCAGATATTCATCATTCATTTGCTATGGGAGGGTGAATAAAGATGAGGTTCAATGAGCAGCAATGAAATCAAAGTCCAGACTAACTTTGCACAGTCATCTACCTTCAACAAATGACCAAAAGTATGGACAAGAAAAGCATACACACAACAGGAATCTTCAAAACCTGAGATAATATACTAAATCTACCAAGTCTAATCTAAAGGCATTAAAACAACAAAGTAACTTAAAGCAAAGCTATAACTAAAAGGGAGAGGAATCATGAAACATATTGAGAAACCCAGAAATACACTAGAAAATGACTGTATTTGCTATTATAATTTTTGTAGCATGCCTTTACAACAACTCAACTCTCTTAAAATGAGAGGAGGATAGCCCTATTTATTGTTTTCAAAAAACAAAATGAGTGGCCAAGATTCGATTCTATTGTGTGGCCAAGATTCACTTTACATTAGGGTTTCACCTACCCCCAAATATTTTACATTTATAAATAACTTCTTGTTTCTTCCCTATTTCGTCATCTAGTGACAGCACTATAGCAAATTTGTCTTTTAGCCATCTGCCTTTTACTGTAGTTGTTCTTCAAGGAACTCATCATCGATGACAGGATTTCCCTCTCACTTCTTCAACATGGCATACTCCATTAAATTCCGGATTAGGAACTCAAACTACTCCACCTCTATGATGTCAGCTTTCAAAATTTGGTAAGACCACTCTTGGGAATTGCTGCCTAGCTTCTTCCAGTCATCCTCATACTTAGCAATGTTGTCCTCAAAAAATTCTAATTGTGCAAAGGCTCGAGCAATGAAACACATGAATTCAGTGGTGACCTCAGCAGACATCCCATCCTCCATAATCTTCAAGAAGTAGGGCTTTATATTCTCTGGATTGATCTCGACCACAGGAAATTCATACCCCGTCATCAGCTTGAGGTACCGAGCGCACTCTTCTCTGGAATCTCTTGCCCATTCAATATCTAGCATTATTCATTCCAAAACCTACTCAAGTCTTCTCTTTTGATGATTAAACTCTCACTTCCACATGTCCACTAGCCAGTGATCATCATCCTTGAAGGCAAGATCCTTTTCCCAAACATAATTTGGCAACGCGAGTATGGCCTCAATCTTTGGGTAGGCCGACTCGTACTTCCTTGGGAACCTTTCACAGATCTGCCTTGTGTACTTGAGAGTCTTTTGAACTTCTAGGAACCTATTTTTTTCCCGGACAACCAAGTTAATGCCCGTGTTTCCCATGTCCAAGACCTGCTGGAACCAGTTTTCCATAGTCTTGTCCAAGTTTCATCTCTTTTCAAGCTTGTTAATCTGTTCGCGGGACAACAATTGAGGTGGGGCCGATGATGTTGTAGGCTGCTCATCTAGAGATGACCACTACTAAATATAAGCTATTAGATCAGCCACCTGCTCCTTTAGTTCTTCTTTGGTGATTTTATCTTGTTAGATAAGGTGCACTATTGTGGCGACCAACTCTTGGAGATGCTCAACTTTTTGTTCCCTTGTGGCCACTCCCAAGTCAATGGTGGAGACGTTGTAAGTTATACCTTGTTCCCCAACCATCGGTGTTGCTATTTGTACTACCCTTGATCCCAAGGCATGCATGGTTACCTTTAATCTGACCTTTGGCCTCTTCTCTTTCCTGGTGCTTACCCGTGCTCTAGCCATGATGGCTTCCAACCTCACCTTGGGATCCTTTAAGGTGGGAGTCTTTTGCTTGAGTTTTCTTTGCAGCCAATCGAGCATTTGGGGTTCTTCCCTTGGTAGTCCATTTTGAGTCCCGCTATCCTCCTTCTCGAGTTCAACGGTTCCAACAACAAGAGCTCTCTCCTTGGTTTCTGTACTTTCCTTTTCTTCATCAGAGTCTTGTCTGATCATTTCATGTTCAGCAGTGGACTCAGTACCCAACTGCTCTTTGGGCGAATCTTTCTTTTCAGCATCTCCCTCTTCTTCATTTAGAACATGCTGATGTTCCTCGAGGCTCTCTCCTTGTCATGCTCTGGGGTCTGGGCATGTCCCTTGGTTGGAGACCTATTACTTGTCACCTCTGGAGCAGCAATCTCCTCTTCTCATGCAAGCTGATCCTTGACCTCCTTGTCCTCAATTTCCTTGAGCTACTTGCCCCACTCAGCATTGAGCTCGGGATCATTTTACTCTCAGATCAGCTCTGCATCAAGGTCCTTAGTTGCCTCGCTAGAAGACTCGGAAGCCACTTCATCAATCTCCCAAAGCTCAAACAAGGGGTGTTCATGATATTCAAACTCTTCATACTCTGGCACCTTCTCAGCCTCCAGCTGTTGTCGTTCACACTTGTCTGATATCTGCATGGTTGATTTCATGTTTGGTGATTTAGTAGAGGGGGATTCTATTGGAGTGGAGGCCATAGCTTGAGCTATCATGGCCTGGACTATTAGATTGGTGAGCATCCCTGAAAGCTCAGATGACACATTCTACATATACTTTACAAACGACTTCGGAAGGCTAAGGGTAGGCATTGTAGTAGCAGAAACGATGGGAAGGGAAGGAGACATGGAGGAAGAGGTCATTGGTGAGGTGGTGGTAGACAATGAATCTATGGGAATAACTTGCAATGCTGGAGGAGTAGGAGCAAGGTGGACGGAGATATCCACCGCATGTGGGGAGGAATCAGAGACTGCAAGAGAAGCATGAGGGATAGGGGAAGTAGCAATAGTAGTAGCAATGGGAGGAAGCGACCTTGGCGAGCTAGATCTTGATCCTCTGATCCCAAGGGATGGACCCTTGGTTAATATAGCTATCTCGGCACTACCAGTTGTTTTCCTCCTTTTCTTGGAAGGTTCAGACTCAAAAGCCTTACGGGCATAGACCTTTGGCTTGGGTAGCTATTCGCTAGCCTCCTTTCTTTTCTTGGTCTTCCTTGATGGTGGGGTCTTAGATGTCTCCCCAATTGCAGCGACGGCTACTCCACCTTCAGAGCCACTTGGTTCACTTACATGCTCACTTGTAAGTTCAGTGAATGTTAGGATGACCCCTTGTTGTTTCAATTGAGCCACCTTCTCATCGATCCATGCCCTCATTCGAATGTCAATGGGCCTAGTGAGCACACCAATGTCATTAAGCTCTGGTGCATTCTAGTCAATTTTAGGCAGCGGCAAGTTGGAAACTACATCATATCCTGGGTCCACAACTATGTCTTCATCCTCTTCTAGCTAATTAGGGACCGGACACAAGTTCAACCTTCGCACATAGATGATGGTCATGTGCATGTAATGCCACAATTGCACCTCAAGATCATCCCTACAATTGGCCCAAAAGTCCTTGATGTTGTGGAGGTGGGCATATTCACATCCCAGTGCCTTTCTGACATGACCATAAGGGTCTATTTGGGGCCACGTTGTATATTGCTCGAAGTTATATTTCGCCAGCTCCTTTTCTAAATATCCTACGCATTGGGAGGTGTGGATCTTATACATCGCCTGACCAAGGTTCATGGGATAGGCAGGGCCTACCAGATGTTTCTCGCTCAAGACACTATGAATGTGTTGCAGCTGCCGAGTCAGCTCCAAGAGAATAATCCGGTCATTTGGGTACCGAGGTAGCTTGTTCAGTCTCTCTGTGAATCCCTGAGTGTGTATATAGGTGAACCTTGGGAATTGAATGTACCAGAAGGCATACTGCTTGAGGAGGACCTTGGCACTGTGGGATGTCCTCCTATGAAAATCTCCCCCTATGGATCAGATAACGTGAACAATGAATGCATTGTTCACCCTGCAGTATTCTCTTTGGAAATTTTGGAATTATAACTAGGGGTACTTGTCATAAAGCTTGAGCTCTAGCCCCAATGGATCACTGGGCATCATTGTCAACCCTTGATAATGGCGCCAATCAGCGAGAGAATATACGAAGTATGAGGTCATGAAGAATTTGTTGGTTTTCTTCATTGTGGCAAACTGCTCGTGGAAGCAATTGCTGATTATCTCGCCCCAATAGAAGGCAGTGCCCTTACCTTGAAGAATTTGTTCTATGAAATAGAACATCCATTCTTGGAAGAAAACAAAACTAGGGAGGCCCATGACTTGGCTGAGTAGAGTCACAAGGTCATGGTAGTCCTCGAAGAAGTCACTACGGAAGAGCTCTTGAGGAAGCTTCCTAGAACTACCTCATTTGTCCTTCAACCTGTACTAGTTGATGAGTTTTTTACACCCAAATGGGTCTTGTTCCCACACCTCTTTACAGTCTTCCATGGTGGGGACCTCCATGCTTTCAAAGGCAGGAATGTGGAAAGTCATTGTTATACCTGACAAAGACATATCTACAAGCATATTTTCGTCATGGTCGAGTATGGTTCTAGTATCAGATTGGTATGCCTCTATGCATGCCATTACCAGCTCCAAGGCCACTAAGGCCGGTGGAAAACCTGCAGCTTTAGCAAGTCCACTGCTCTTTATTAATTTTTCATTTGTTGTTTTTGGGTTCATTCTGACCCTTTGCATGAATTCATCAACATCGACCTATCCGATGTTGGTATCTAAGACATCCCTCCGAAGGGTAGTGATCCTGGATTGAATAGGGACTCCCTAGAATTTTTATTTCATTAGGTCCTTGTCTTCCTTGCCCCTTGGTGGCTTGGCTATTCCTTTTCCTTTCTTGGAAGCACCAGAAGTTTCTGCACCAGATTCCATTAATCCTGCACAAAAGACGAGAATCAGTAATGATGAACTTGACCAGAATGGGCATTGGTAAATCCCTGCATGTGAAGCTTAGTCTAGCAATCATAATTCATACTTAATAACCATGGAGACTAGATACTTCATTGCTAGAGAACATCACAAACAATTCGGAGTTCCTGGGCAAGAAATCCCTTGGTAGAATGTCGTTTAAAAGGAAAAAATGAGAATGCAATTCCCATAGGAATTTTTCGAGGTTGGATTTGAAGATTTGAGGTTGGAGGCGGAGGAAAACCCAATTTTAGCAAGTGGGTCAAAATCTATTTTGGATTTGGAGGTCATTTGATACCTCATTTGGAAGTTTGGGCATCATTTGCAGGGAAGCCATCTGAAACAGTGCAAAGGAAATGGAATTTCGGGCGTCAGAATTCGGGTCTTGGATTGCTATCACCGGGAAGCGGCTAAGGGTCGGCCTTTGGGAATGGCGAAATGAAAGCGGAAATTTGAGGGAGGAAATCCAAGAGGCAATTTTCGGAAGTGGTCAGAGGGTTTGGGACAATTGGGCAGCGGACGGAGCACCGGGACCCGGAGGTCAGGAAG
This sequence comes from Sequoiadendron giganteum, assembly GCA_007115665.2. Taxonomy (NCBI): domain Eukaryota; kingdom Viridiplantae; phylum Streptophyta; class Pinopsida; order Cupressales; family Cupressaceae; genus Sequoiadendron; species Sequoiadendron giganteum. The sequence goes on along the minus strand of CM021107.1, from coordinate 194,410,331 downwards.
GTGTCTCAAACTCACCATTAGAACGATGCAGGTGGAGCGGAATCTCGAGAGGGGAATTCTGGCATTCAGAATTTGGAAGAATTTCATAAGAAGTTGCTAGATGTCAGGTTTTGGCAAACAATGGACCGGAGTCCAGGAGCCGGGAAGATGCTCAGACGAGGCAGTTAGAACGATGATGATGCAACGGAATCTCGAGAAGGGAATTTCGGAGGTCCAAGTCTGAAGAAGGAAATTTTCCGAAGGTTTTGACTGGGAGAGGAAAGAATTTACGATCGGGAAGCGATGTTTAGAAAGCCACTTGGGGAAGGCAGTTAGAACGGCGAAGACGGGACGGAGTTCCGTGAAGGGAATCCCGAGGACCAAATCCTGAGGGAAGATTTAACTTGGCAAGATAGTGATATTTTCGAGTTTAGACGAACTTCAAGGGTCCAGGATCCAGAGGTCGGGAAGCTACTCAGATGAAGCCTTTAGAGCAACGATGACACAACGGAATCCCAGGAAGGGAATTCTGGAGGTCGAAGTCCAAGGTGGAAAAAGCCACTGGCAGAATTTTGAAGAAAAGAAGCGTGAACAGCCACGAGAAGACCCTGGCCCGGAAGGCACCTGCGATGTTCCAAAGAATAGCCGCGGTGCAGTGAAGTTCTAGTTCGAATTTTAGGTGACTTAAAAATTGATTTTCACATTTTTAAAACATGGGTTTTGACCGGAAGGCACAAATTTACTTGATTTTAAACCCATTTTACAATTTATATACACAAAAATGCAAAATTTCACAAAACAAAGAGGGATAGCATGTGAACGGCGAACCTAACTCGAAATCCTGAAGAAAGATCAGTTGGTTGTGTGGAAAATGGTAGAAAATGGAGCTCGGAATGTGTGCGGAAAATAGCTGGTCACCGGAAGTTCTCCAAACTCTTCTATCACTCGCACAATTGATAATGACAGTCGAAAAATTTGTTTTATAGCATAACTATCATTAATGCGACATTAAATTCCTTCGTAGAGGGCAAGTAAAGTCGGTAGAACTATAAAATGCAGACGACGGCGGGAGGTCCGAGGTCTGGGGTCCGCGGTCTAGAAAGCCATCCCGTCACCACCGTCCAAATAGCAAAGCCCAAGGGGAAACCTGAAAGAGGGAATCCACGCCACGAAAACCCAGCAAGGGAAACCTAGAAACTGCCACAGCTGCCAGAACAGTGTCCTTACAAGGAAAGCCCGAGTTAACCTGAGACTTATCAATTTTTAATGGGGAGGGGGGACTTCGGTCGAGCTCAAAATATGGCATTGGGAAATGCACCGACCCCTTTTGGGGCACAAAAATGGATATGCAAAATGAGGTTGAACAAAAAGAACCAAAAAAGCAAAGAGGGAAAAGAGGGTCCCCATTCCGAATGGGGCGTGTGTGCAAAAGGCACAACAATATGTAAGTTTGCTTGAGAAGTCATTTCCTTCTTTGCATGAATTAGTGGCTACTTATAGAGAAGAATTTGCAAGAGATCCCCCAGACCTTGTTGTGAGGTTAAAGCAGATCAAGAAACAAAATAAAGAGTCAAGTGTTGATTTCAATCATAGATTTGTTGTTGCTTTGTCACTAATCCTAGAAAATTTCAGCCCTAGAACTTCTGAATGTATCCATATGTATTTTGAGGCTTATGAAGAAGGATCTAGTACGATGTTAAAGGATTTTGAAATATTGAGCATGCAAATGGCATATACAGTGTTAGATAATTTGGAGAAATAGAGGAATGAGTATGTTAAAAGTTTGTTGTCTTCAGTTATTGGAAAACATGCTGATGGAATCAGTAGTGGCATGAATGAAAATGATCAAATGTTTCCAGACAAGTGCATACTTGAGAAGGTAGAAGATGAGAAGAATGCATCATCAGATGATGAGGAAGTTGTTAATGAACAACTTATAGAAGAAATGTACCCAACTACAAATCAGCAGTTAAGTCTCCTAAGCTAAGAGCCTGAAGAAGAATATGAGTTGGATTTACTCTTTGAAGAAGAGATATGTGATCAGAAAGATGATGATAAAATTGATCAAGTCAAACTTACATATGTGGAGTGTAGTAATGATGCAAGTCTGCATAGTGAGACAAGAGAGTTTGCTGATTCAGAGAATACTCTTGAGAACATTAGTGTGTCAGCTGCAAGTGATAGAGTATGTGATAAATTTCAGTTTGAAGGACAAGCCACAAGCAGCTGCAATGCAGAAACCATTTCTAGTTTTCAACTTGATAAAGAAGATGTTTATGATTATCCTCAAGAGGATGCAAGTGACAAGTTAAGTGATGATACCCAATCTGATGTTGACATGCAAAGTGTTGTGGATTGATATTATGACAACCCAGGAGAAAGCAAGAAGGGAGAAGTGGACAGTTTATTCACTATGACTAGTTATGACATTTCTTTTGACAATGGTGTTAGCAATTTTGCTTCCTATGATTGGGGAGATCCAGTTTATGATCAGCCCATTGAATTCACAAAGTTATGGACACTGATGTTAGTTCAGATATCTCTTTTGATGAGCTTGAAGCAATAGATGACCATGAGGTTTACATATCCAATGAGCCAAATCTTGAAGATTGTAATGCAGATTTGAAATTTTTTTTGTTTCATGACTTGAATGAGCCGAGTAATGAGCCTAGACATGAGTTTTTTCATATGGATGTTAATGCTTATTTCGATGAGAAATCAGGTTATGTCTCTAAACCAAAATTTCTTGTTGAGAAAGCTTGTGATATTGAAGAGGTTGATACCTTATGTTCAGAGCATGATTATATGATTATAGATGATGATGAGTCAGAAATCCCTGATGACTCCCAATACCAACATGATGAAGAACAGTTACAAAGTGTGCTAATCCATGAGTGTATTTGTTTGCGTACACTTGGAGATGGTTTGCATGATGAGCAACATATTTTGGTAGGTTCTTGTGATAGTTTTAATTTTGATATGAAAACTAGTAATCAATTTGAGTTTAACAGTTCCAACCACAAGGCAGAATGTGAGTGCTATTTTTGTCAACTGAAAGAGATTTTCATAGAATGTGACAATGTGAAAAACACTGAAGCAAGTTGTTTTTAGCTTGAGAATGATTTAAATGATGAATATAATCAGTTGTTGCCACATAATGATCAACATTTTCAAATTATGTCTAACTTTCAGATGCATAGTGATTGTGAACATGTTGATGATGTTGTGAATGATTACCTGATAGGGGGTACCGACATGTTTCATCAGGTAGATGGTTGTGATCAAGCTATGCTTTAATATGGTCATGATCCCCATTTTCAAATACTACCACTTAATACTAAATCAAAGAATGAAGAAAGTAGCAGTGATGTGACATATCTGATTTGGTTGACACTTGATGATGGAGTTGAACAAAGAGCAAGCTCATATTTGCACAAGGGAAGTTTTGTATTGTTGTTTGCAAAGATGCAATCACTTGTGTTGTTGTGGTTTGATAAAGGAAAACATAAGTTGAGGGATATTAGCTCTTTCTACAAAATTGTGTTTGACAGAGGTAGATGTTGATTCCCGTTTTTCATTTGATGACTTGGGGTCATCAAATGAAGTTGAAAAACAAGGTTGAATAAATGAACACTTTGAGGACACTTGTTGGACTCAGCATTTGGTCTACTCTCTAGAGATCTGGAATCTTGCTATGCCCACAAGGGGCATACAACCCCAATTGGAGCCACTGATGGCACTCTCAAATTTTTCAACTTTGAGATGCCTATATCAAAAAAATTGCTTTTGCACTTTCAAAAGTGCACCCAAAGAATCAGTCCTGACTAACCCACTTTGGAAGCTTATAATTTAAAGCTTGTTGATTTTTGTGCAAAAGCTAGTTGCAAACATACTCAGTAGTCATATATGAGCAGGCATCTCAAATTTTAGATTCTCACAATAAGTTCTGACAGCGTTTCAAAAAGTGAAGCTGGAAGGTTTTTGCATTGTTCTGTTGTTTGCAGACTAACAACTTACGAAACAACTTCCTGTTTGAGCTTGGTTTTTGCAACCAATTCACTGTCATGTTAGAACAAGTGTTGTTCCACATTTCCCATATCAACATGATCTCACATGTCAGTTTATAGAGCTTCATGATCTGATTTTCTATTTTAGGAGATCGAAACCAAATGCAATTTGTTCTATTTTGCAACTGCATTCCTGATAGCCTTTCTGAGAGCTCAACTTTGACCATTAGTATCTTTTGATCGGTGATATTTCAAGAAAATTACTTTTGCACATGTGCTCATGGTACCTTAATGATTTACTATGTCTGATGGCAACTCACCAGGAGTTGATTCGTTATTTTTACAAATGGGTAGTTGGATCAATTTTAATTGGTGCAAAATGGTTACTATTTCAAAAAAGTTTAATTTGACAACTTCTCCGATTACTATCCAGTTCCTCGGGATCTATTTCTTTGAGCTGTCTTTTGCACTATACTTTTGGGTCAGATGACTATGTGCTTGCAAGTTTTTATGGTTTTACGAGGTCATTTGCCCAATTTCCTAGATTGATTTCTAAGCCTACTTGGCCTATTTTGACCATTTTCCAAAAGTGACAGAAAGAAAATTTTAGTGGAAACCCAGTTTTCCATTTCACTTCAAATGCATCGAGATGTTGTCCTAGGCTGATTTGAGTTCGAAATTGGTTTGAAAGAAATTTGTTTTTTTAGCCAGGCCACTTGGGGCCCGACATGCTTTGCATGGTCATGAACGTATAATGGTCTCATTATTGTAATCCCATCAGGTAACAAGACATTCATTTAACTATATTTTGTAAGTGTTTGTGAGGAGGTGCTTCATTTGACCAACCATGAGATAAAGTTACAAATCTATCTGATATTGCTAAGTTGTTTATCTAGTTGCATGATATTGAGAAGGCAAATCAATTGTGTGGGCTAAGTATGGTTGGATTTTATGATTATGAACTAGAGTTTATTTGGGATGCAATTTCGAAATGGATAAGTGCTTTTAAGTAAGGGAGACAATTTCGAGGTGCAAGATGATTTTTTGTAAGGTGTAGATGAGACTCACAAACAACTACACCAAAACAATGATGCTGAGATTCTTTAGTTGAATTGGGAACAAAGGACTAAATCAGGAATGCATGCTTTGATGCATAAGAAATTTCAAACAAATGGAGGGGATGGCGCCATCATAGAACAAAGTATATGCATCCACCAAGCAGAGGTTTACATAATACCACCATGGAGCTTGGGAAGATGTTTGAATAAATAATAGAAGGACTCTATTTGGAACCACCAGACCAAGCTGAATGGAATGCTGCCAACAACATATGCATAACATGATATTGTTTAAGGAATCCTTGGACATTTTAAAGAAAATGCAATGATCAAACAAAGGTGGGTGCGCTTGCTATAGGAGAGACTTAGTTTTGCAGAGAAGTCAAGGAGCTCGCACTAAGACCAGTTGAGGTGCGTGACTAGCTAGAGCAAAATGCGTCCATTTTTTGTTGGGAGAAGTAAATTTGAGGAGGCCTATGCACTGGTCAGGTGGACATGGCCAGTGAATGTGGAGGTAAGAGGCACGGGTGTATGATAAAACATGCGGCCAATAGATGGAGACCACCACACATGGCCAAGGGAGATTTGTGCACATCAATGAATGGAGGCGTGAGTAGTTGAACATAGCTTAGATGAAGCCTATGCCGAGAGAAGACTAGTAATGTAGAGCACGCCAGCATAGGGATGGAAGGCCCATGCTAAGTGTTGAAGTGCGCTACCTGGAACAGGGTACTCACTAAATACATTTGTTGATAAACGCCTCAGAAACTTTTTAAAACAAATGCCATTACCATAGTGCGGTACGAAGAAGCTTGCAATAGGCATGGAGGAGGGCACGCGTAGCGGAAAGAAGCTCACGTAGCCATTAAAGAGGCTTGGCCTGCTAAATCAGAAGGCCCACACTAGGGAACACCATGTAAGGTGTCACTAATAGTTGAAGGAGTGTGTGAAGCCCGTGGCCAATGGAGGGTACGTGGCTAGGTGATGGAGGTTGATGGAGAGAGTGGCGTAGCCAGCTAAAGACACCCCATGTAGTAGGAGAAGAAAAAAAATGAAGGGTGCATGGGCTAGAGGATGTGGAACACCAGTAAGGAGGCCGTAGCCTATGGCCAAGCATGGAGAGACCGGCTCAAACAAAGGGAGGCTCACGTAACCAACCAAAGAAACCTGTAACCAGAGATGGATTCAAACGAGGCACGACAAAAGGAGGGAGGATGAAGAAAGGAGTGGGCATGACCAGGTGGGGTGTAGCCAAATGGAAGGGTGCCTGTGCGGCCAGAGTAGGTGAAGACCCATTCAACATGAAAGGAGGCACGACTAGTAATTGAGAAGGAGAATAACCAGAAGGAAGTTCGAGCATAGGGTGTGAGTGGCAGCCAAGCACGAGAGTTGTAAACACAAACAAAAGCATTAGGGAATTCTCATGGACCTCGCGAGAATGTTGATGATGAAAGCCAAAATAGCGTGAGGTGTGCGAGAATGCACGGGGGAGTTTTTATATTAAATTTTTTAAAAAGGATTGCATAATTTAAAATTGAGGTGGGCCCCATGATCTTTCAATAAGGCTCAGTGAAATGGAGGAGCTTGAACTATTAAAGGGATAATAAATTAAAATGAAACATTTATTATTAAATGTTTTTCCCGGGTTTGTGTTAAATAAATTTTTAAATGGGAGTGGGGTTTGTTTTATTTTCTCGAGTAAAATTGTTATCAGGTGAAACATTTTACTGTGTTGGGGTGAAAAGCCAAATGCTAAGTATTTTGTAATTGCTGGAAGGGGTATTTTTAAATACTTTGCATAGAGGTTAAAAATTTTACATTTTACTATGCTCGGGTAAGATGTAAAATGGTAAATACTTTGCTGCTAGGTAAAGTATTTAAATACTTTACATGGAGATTAATGTAATTGAAATATTTTATTTACTGATGGTAAGTAAAATAAAAATAGCAGTGAGTAAATATACAAAGTATTGTGGGAGAAAATAAAGAGCATAAAATAGAAACAGTTTGTGCACGAGAGATATATTGAGCAGCTGGATAAAATTTGGAGAATCTCCACATGGGCATGTTTTTTGTTGTTGGGGAATGATGAGCAGGTGTTGTTTTTTGAGAGAATAAGTTTTTTTCTACAAAGGAAGAAGAGAAGATATTAGTTTCAATTTGATCAACGGGAATGGAGCTACCATGTGTCTACAACAGATTCGAATTTAGGGCTTCTTTTGTTTCCTCTTTTCTTCTATATCTTCTATTATTATCTCATTGAAAAGGGTTTGGAGGGTTCTGAGATGTATTGGGCTGGGTAGATAGAGGTTTGTTAACTCTAAGTTATTTTGAGTCTAGAAGCTATAATTTCTGATTTTATGAGAAAATACAACCAGTTTGTAGAAATAAATCATGAAATGTGTTTGCATTTTCATGAATATCTTCAATGTTTCCCCATACTTGTAAAGTTAAATCATATGAATTCAATAATACAAAGTATTTTGAGTTTATCATCTCAAATTTCATGAGATTGTGTTATTTATTTATGGGTCTCTTTCAAAGAAATGGTTAAATATTGTGAGCAGATAATAGTGATTTTAAGTGTGGAGGTTGGATTTGATAAGGAGAATTTGATGGATAATAGGAGTGGGATTGTTGGTGTAAGACACTAACAGTTGATGCAAAGCATCAACAATTTTAAATCCACTGGTTGAGTGCCATTTTCTAATAAAGTTGTCTTATGTATTTGACTCCATGGCCCAGAATTGACATTGATTTATCTTGCAACTTTAATGCATCTCGGAAACAAAATTTTAAATGTAAAATCATTATTGTTCTTATTGTTTGGACAGTTATGTCTATCATGTTATCCTTGCTTATTAGTGAAATTCATTCAATAGTTTTCCAATATTAAGTGATATTTTAGGTTTCTCAGCAATTTTGTGAGAGCATAATCTGTTAAGAAATATCTTGTTATTTGTGTGTATAGATTATTTGATGTTGCTAAAGGGTTACCCCCCTAGGTCTTACAGAGCCTGAAGTGTAGGGGAAATGTATATCCATTCCATTTCCTATCAGTTGGCCACTAGGCTTTGTGGTTCTTTATAATGGAGGTTGGCTACCTCTTAGAGAATTACAAATCCTAGCTAGATTGCTATTTTAAACACCGACAGAATGGTGACTCTACTGGGGATGATGCTGAATCTCTAGTTGTAGATGGTTATAGAGTCATATTATTATTTTCCATTCAAAGTTTGAAGGATTTCAACCTCGGAGAAGAAAGTGTTGCAGTGAACCTAAACAATTTTGTATTTTGTGGTGCTCTGCTGGTGGAAAGGAACTCAGAGAAAATTTTATATGTAAAAGAACTTCATACTGTATGAAGTTCAATCCTCTATGAAAAGAGGAGGTGACTCTATTGATACAACCTGTTACACATTTGAAGAACATTCCAGATCTACAAATATTACTAGTTAGGAAGACAATTTGCAGCAGTTTAAAAGTTTCCAGGTATTCTTCACTTTTGGTTTTCAAGAACTTGTGTATGAAAACCATATTTGAACTTCTTGGAAGAAAATTTGTTTCCCTATTGAGTGAGTTAGCACTGAAAATGGGAAAGAATAGTAAATTAAGTTTGCACACTTTTATGTGTTGGATCTGTTGAATGTAATTGTAGTTCCATTGAAAGAATTATGTTTAGTGCTCAAATATCTGCTAATTTGGATGGTTAGAATGCATTTGTGTATCTTAGGGGTTTCCATCCATTTGTATTTGTCATAATTTTAAAGCCCAGGTTGTCATTGTGTCAGTAATTATCCCTATTTTCCATCATGTGGTCAAGCTTATAATTATGCACAATTAGTGAAACTTAATTTGTAATATCCATAGATCACCAATGTAAAGTAGCTATACCTATGAATACTTATATTTAGCTTGTTGAGAAGTGTCAAAAGTACAATAATCTTCAAGCATCTAATACCCCAAAGTGTAAGAACCCAAGAGTTAATAGGCCTAGGTTAAGTCCTAAATGGAATGATGTATTTGAAAGAGGACTTAAAGAAATGGATGAAAGACACCAAATGTTTCAACAAACCCGGTCAAGAGACCATCAAACTGTGTCTACTTGTGAATTCATTACACCTATTGTCAATTCCTTTGATCCATTGTATGCTCAGCTAGATTTTTCATTGGTTGATTATGAAACTAAAAGTATGTCAGCTCAAGTTTATAAGGAGATGCCTAGATTTGATGGGTATACCGTATGTGAAGGAGATTCACATGTTCAAAATTTTTCCAGCTTTATGGAGAAACATTCATTCAGAGATCAAGATATGCGGATGATATTTTTTGTCAGATCTCTTGAAGCACGAGCTCGGGATTGGTATCTAAGTTTTCCTGAGAAGTGATTTCCTTGCTGGGATGAATTAGTGGCTACTTATAGAGAAGAATTTGCAAGAAATCCCCTAGACCTTGTCGTGAGGTTAAAGCATATCAAGAAACAAAATGAAGAGTCAAGTGTTGATTTCAATCATAGATTTTCTGTTACTTTGTCACTAATCCCATAAAATTTCAGACCTAAACTTCTGACTATATCCATATGTATTTTGAAGCTTATGAAGAAGGATCTAGTACATTGTTAAAACATTTTGAAATATTGAGCATGCAAATGGCATACACGGTGCTAGATAATTTGGAGAAATAGAGGAATGAGTATGTTCAAGATTTGTTGACTTCAGTTATGGGCAAAAAAGCTGATGGAATCAATAGTGGTGTGAATGAAAATGATCAGATGTTTCCAGACAAGTGCATAGTTGAGAAGGTAGAAGATGAGAAGATTGCATCATCAGATGATGAGGAAGTTGTTAATGAACAACTTATAGAAGAAATGTACCCAACTGCAAATCAGCAGTTAAGTCTCCTAAGCCAAGAACTAGAAGAAGAATATGAGTTGGATTTACTCTTTGAAGAAGAGATATGTGATCGGAAAGATGATAAATTTGATCAAGTCAATCTTACATATGTTGAGTGTAGTAATGATGCAAGTCTACATAGTGAGACATGAGAGTTTTTTGATTCAGAGAATACTCTTGAGAACATTAGTGTGTTGGCTGCAAGTGATAGAGTATGTGATAAATTTCAGTTTGAAAGACAAGCCACAAGCAGCTGCAATGCGGAAACCATTTCTGGTTTTCATATTGATAAAGAAGATGTTTATGATTATCCTCAAGAGGATGCAAGTGACAAGTTAAGTGATGATACCCAATCTGATGTTTAGATGCAAAGTGATGTGGATTGCTATTATGACAACCCAGGAGAAAGTAAGAAGGGAGAAGTGGACAATTTATTCACTATGACTGGTTATGACTTCTCTTTTGACAATGTTGCTAGCAATTCTACTTCCTATGATTGGGGAGATCCAGTTTATGATCAGCCCATTGAATTCTTAGAGTTTGAAGATGAAAATCCTTTGATATGCCCTGATTTGGAATTTTTTATTGCATCCAATTCAAGTGAAGGTAAAGAAGAGGAAGTGGTTGAAACAATAGACCAAAACAGTGATCTATTGAGTTGTGAACAAATTTCAGATCTGTTGACCACAGGATATAAGAAATGTGCACATGAGGATAACTCTTAGTTGTTGTGTGTAACCCCTATTGACTTTGATTGTGATGACCTTCAAGATGCAAGGTATGATGCAAGCGAATCTGATTCTCTTTCCAATGATGAAAAAACTAATTGTGATGATGCACTATATGATGAGTATGAAGCTATGGACACTAATGTCAGTTCAGATATCTCTTTTGATGAGCTTGAAGCAGTAGATGACCATGAGGTTTACATATCCAAAGAGCCAAATCTTCAAGATTGTAATTCAGATTTGAACAAGTCTTTGTTTGATGAATTCAATGAGCTGAGTAATGAGCCTAGACATGAGTTTTTTTATATGGATGTTAATGCTAATTTTGATGAGAAATTAGGTTATGTCTCTGAACCATAATTGCTTGTTGAGCAAGCTTGTGATATTGAAGAGGTTGATACCTTATGTTCAGAGGATGACTATATGATTACAGATGATGATGAGTCGGAAATCCCCGATGACTCGCAATACCAACATGATGAAGAACAGTTACAAAGTGTGCTAATCCATGAGTGTATTTGTTTGCGTACACTTGGAGATGGTTTGCATGATGAGCAAGATATTTTGGTAAGTACTTGTGATAGTTTTAATTCTTATATGCAAACTAGTAATCAGTTTGAGTTTAACAGTTCCAGCCACAAGGCAAAATGTGAGTGCTATTTTTGTTAGCTGGAAGAGATTTTTTATAGAATGTGACAATGTGAAAAACATTGAAGCAAGCTATTTTCAGGTTGAGAATGATTTAAATGATGAATATAATTAGTTGTTGCCACATAATGATCAACATTTTGAAAGTATGTCAGAATTTCAGATGAATAGTGATTGTGAAAATGTTGATGATGTTGTGAATGATTACCTAATAGGGGGTACATACATGTTTAATTAGGCAGATGGTTGTGATCAAGCTATGGTTCCATATGGTCTTGATCCCCATTTTCAAATACTACCACTTAATACTAAATCAGAGAATGAAGAAAGTAACAGTGATGTGACATATTTGATTTGGTTGACACTTGATGACGGAGTTGAATAGAGAGCAAGTTCATATTTGCACAAGGCCAGTTTTGTATTGTTGTTTGCAAAGATGCAGTCACCTATTTTGTTGTGGTTTGATAAAGGAAAACATAAGTTGAGGGAGATCAACTCTTTCTACAAAATTGTGTTTGACAGAGGTAGATGTTGATTCTCATTTTTCATTTGATGACCTGGGGTCATCAAATGAAGTTGAAAAACAAGGTTGAATAAATGAACACTTTGAGGACACCTATTGGACTCAGCATTTGGTCTACTCTCCAGAGATCTAGAATCTTGCTATGCCAACAAGGGGCTTACATCCCCAATTGGAGCCACTAATGGCACTCTCAAATTTTGCAAATTTGAGATGCCTATTTCAAAAAATTTGCTTCTGCACTTTCGGAAGTGCACCTAAAGAATCAGTCCTGATTGACCCACTTTGGAGGCTTATAATTTAAAGCTTATTGATTTTCATGCAAAACCTAGTTGCAAACATACTCAGTAGTCATATGTGAGGAGGCATGTCAAATTTTAGATTCTCACGATAAGTTTTGATAGCGTTTCGAAAAGTGAAGCTGGAAGGTTTTTGCACTGTTCTGCTATTTGCAGACTAAGAACTTACGAAACAACTTCCTGTTTGAGCTTGGTTTTTGCAACCAATTCACTATGATGTTAGAATGAGTGTTGTTCCAAATTTCCCATATCAACATAATCTCACATGTCAATTTATAGAGCTTCATGATCTGATTTTCTTTTTTTAGTAGATCGAAACCAAATGCAGTTTGTTCTGTTTTGTAGCTGTATTCCTGATAGCCTTTCTGAGAGGCCAACTTCCATTGTCAGTATCTTTTGATCGGTGATGTTTCAAGAAAATTACCTTGGTACATGTTCTCAAGGTACCTTAATTATTTACTGTGTCTGATGGCAACTCACCAGGAGTTGATTCATTATTTTTACAAATGGGCAGTTGGATCAATTTTAATTGGTACAAAACGGTTGTTGTTTCAGAAAAGTCTAATCGGGCAACTTCGCCGATTACTATTTGGTTCCTCAGGATCTATTTCTTTGAGCTATCTTTTGTACTATACTTTTGGGTTAGATGAATATGTGCTTGCTAGTTTTTATGGTTTCACGAGGTCGTTTTCCCAATTTCCTAGATTGATTCCTGAGCCTACTTGGCCTATTTTGACCATTTTCCAAAAGTGACAAAAAACAAATTTTAGTGGCAACCCAGTTTTCCATTTGACTTCAAATGCATCCAGATGTTGCCCTAGGATAATTTGAGTTCGAAATTGGTTTGAAAACAAAAAAAAATTTAGTCGGGCCACTTGGGGCTCGACATGCTTTGCATGGTCATGAACCTATAATGGTCTCATTATTGTAATCCCATCAGGTAACGAGACAGTCATTTAACCATATTTTGTAAGTGTTTGTGAGAAGGTGCTTCATTTGACCAACCATGAGACAAAGTTACAAATCTATTTGATATTGCTAATTTGTTTATCTAGTTGCATGATATTGAGAAGGCAAATCAATTACATGGGCTAAGTATGGTTGGATTTTATGATTATGAACTAGAGTTGATCTGTGATGCGATTACAAAATGGATAAGTGCTTCTAAGTAAGGGAAAAAATTTTGGGGTGCAAGATGGTTTCTTGTAAGGTGTAGATGAGACTCACAAACAACTACACCAAAACAATGATGCTGAGATTGTTTAGTTGAATTAGGAACAAAGGACTAAATCGAGAACACATGCTTTGATGCATCAGAAATTTCAAACAAATGGAGGGGATGGCGCCATCATAGAATAGGGTATATGCATCCACCAAGCAGAGGTTTACATAATACCACCATGGAGCTTGGGAGAAGGTTTGAATAAATAATGGAAGGACTCTATTTGCAGCCACCAGACCAAGCTGAATGGAATGCTGCCAACAACATATGCATAACATGATCTTGTTTAAGGAATCCTTGGAGATTTAAAAGAAAATGCAATGATCAAACAGAGGTGGGTGCGCCTGCTATTGGGAGAGACTCAGTTTTGCAGAGGAGTCAAGAAGCTCACACCAGGACCAAGTGAGGGGCATGACTGGTTGGAGCATAATGCATCCATTTTTTGTTGGGAGAAGAAAATTTGAGGAGGCCTGCACATTGGTCAGGTGGCATGGCCGGTGAATGTGAAGGTAAGAGGCACGAGTGTATGAGGAAACATGCATCCAATAGATGGAGACCACCACACATGGCCAAATGACATCTACGCACAACAATGAATGGAGGCGTGAGCAGTTGAACAGAGCTTAGATGAAGCCCATGCCAAGAGAAGACCAACAATGTAGAGCACGCCAGCACTAGGATGGAAGGATCGTGCCAAGTGTTGAAGTGCGCTGCCTGGAAGAGGGTACTCACTAAATGCATTTGTTGATAAAGGCCTCATAAACTTTTTAAAACAAATGCCATTACCATGGTGTGGTTCAAAGAAGCCCTCAGTAGGCATGAAGGAGGGCACAAGTAGTAGAAAGAAGCTCATGCAACTAGTAAAGAGGCTCGGTCTACTAAATCAGAAGGCCCATGCCAAGTGACTCATGCCAGGGAAGACCATGTAAGGGTCACTGACAGTGGAAGGAGTATGTGAAGCCCATGGCCAATGGAGGGTACGTGGCCATGTGATGGAGGTCGATTGAGAGAGTGGTACAGGCAGCCAAAAAAACCCCATGCAATAGGAGAAGAAAACAAATGAAGGGTGTGTGGGCTGGTGGGTGTGGAATGCCAGTAAAGAGTGCATAGCCTACGAAAAAGCATGGAGTGATCAGCCCAAACAAAGGGAGGCTCATGTAGCCAACCAAAGAGACCCACACCCAGAGGAGGATTTAAACGAGGCACGGACAAAGGATGAAGGATGAAAAATGGAGTGGGCGCGACCAGGTGGGGCATGGCCAAATGCAAGGGTGCCTGCATGGCCAGAGCAGGTGAAGAAAAGTGCAACATGAAAGGAGGCACGACCAGTAAGTGAGAAGGAGAATAACCAGAAGGAAGCTTGAGCATAGGGTGTGAGTGGTAGCCAAGCACGGGAGTTGCAAACATAAACAAAAGCATTAGGGCATTCTCGCGGACCTCATGAGAATGTTGATGAAGAAGGCCAAAACCCCGCGAGGTGTGCGAGAATGCATGGGGGAGTTTTTAAATTAAAAAATTTAAAAATTATTGCATAGTTGAAAATTAAGGTGGGCCCCATGATATTTCAACAAGGCTCGGCGAAATAGAGGAGCCTGAATTATTAGAGGGGGTAATAAATTAAAATGAAACATTTAATATTAAATGTTTTGCCCGGGTTTGTGTTAAATAAATTTTTAAATGGGAGTGAGGTTTTTTTTATTCTCTCGAGTAAAATTGTTATCAGGTGAAACATTTTTTTGTGTTGGGGTGAAAAGCCAAATGCTAAGTATTTTGTACCTGCTGGAAGGGGTATTTTTAAATACTTTGAATATAGGTTAAAAATTTTACATTTTACTATGTTGGGGTAAGATGTAAAATGGTAATTACTTTGCTGATGGGTAAAGTATTTAAAATACTTTACATTGAGATTAATGTAATTGAAATATTTTATGTATTGATGGTAAGTAAAATAAAAATAGCAGTGAATAAATATACAAAGTATTGCTACAGCAAATAAAGAGCAGAAAATAGAAATAGTTTGTGCACAGGAGATATTTTGAGCAGCTGGATAAAATTTAGAGAATCTCCACATGGGCATGTTTTTTTGTTGCTAGGCAATGATGAGGAGGTGTTTCTTTTAGAGAGAATAATTTTGTTGCTGTAGAGGAAGAAGAGAAGATATTATTTTCAATTTGATCAATGGGAATGGAGTTGCCATGTGTCTGCAATAGATTCAAATTTAGGGCTTCTTTTGTTTCCTCTCTTCTTCTATATCTTCTATTATTCTCTCATTGAAAAGGGTTCAGAGGGTTCTGAGATGAGGTTCTTAGAAGGTTTTGAGTTGTTGTATTGGGCTAGGTAGATAGAGGTTTGTTAACTCTGAGTTATTTTGAGTCTAGAAGCTGTAATTTCTGATTTTATGAGCAAATACAACCATTTTGTGCAAATAAATCATGAAATGTGTTTACATTTTCATGAATATCTTCAATTTGTCTCCATACTTGTATAGTTAAATCATATGAATTCAAGAATACAAAGTATTTTGAGTTTATCATCTCAAATTTCATGAGATTGTGTTTTTTTTTTATGGGTCTCTTTCAAAGAAATGGTTAAATACTGTGAGCAGATAATAGTGATTTTAAGTGTGTAGGTTGGATTTGATAAGGAGAATTTGATGGATAATAGGAGTGGGATTGTTGGTGTAAGACACTAACAGTTGATGCAAAACATCAACAATTTTAAGTCCACTGGTTGAATGCCATTTGCTGATAAAGTTGTCTTATGTATTTGACTCCATGGCCCAGAATTGGCACTGATTTATCTTGCAGCTTAATGCATATCATAAACAAAATTTTAAATGTAAAATCATTCTTGTTCTTATTGTTTGGAAAGTTGTGTCTGTCATGTTCTCCTTCCTGATTAGTGAAATTCATTCAATAGTTTGCCAATATTGAGTGATATTTTAGGTTTCTCAGCAATTCTGTGAGAGCTTAATCTGTTAAGCAATATCCTGGTATTTGTGTGTTTAGATTGTTTGATGTTGCTAAAGGGTTACCCCCCTAGGTCTTACAGAGCCTGAAGTGTAGGGGAAATGTGTATCCATTCCATTTCCTGTCAGTTGTCCACTAGGCTTTGTGGCTCTTTATAATGGAGGTTGGCTACCTCTTAGAGAATTACAAATCCTAGCTGGATTGCTATTTTAAACACCAACACCTATCATTTACATCTCCTACCCAATCTGCATATGTCAAGGAATTTAAAGCAAGATCATCATCCTTTGGATACCATAACCCAAGTTCAATTGTTCCTTTCAAATATTTGAATATTCTCTTTACTGCAGCCACATGTGATTCCTTCAGAACAATTTGATATCTAGAAACTAGGTATGTGTAGGACAATGATGGGCCAAAAAGTGGTGATATGTATGTGATATGATGGCCCATGTGGCTGATAACTCTTTTTTTACCCAAAATTGATGAAATGAAAGGTGTTTTAAAAAGATATTCTCAACTTTCCACCAATATAAATTATGCTTTACTTTTAATTTAATAAATGATTATTATTTATTTTCTATTTGAATTATGACTAAACTCTTGGTTGATAGGTTGATTGAAAAAAATCTGTAGCTTTCAAATGGTGTCACATTTTTTGAATCCGAAAAATGCGTCACATAATATAGGATTTAAAAATAAATTTAAAAAATCATGAATTTTTGACCAAGTTAAGGTGGTCAGACATATGAGTTTTTTATATTTTTCAAAAGTTGTAATAAAAAATTCATAATTAATTATTTAATTGGAAATAAATTACAAAAAAATATGCATCACATCGGGACATGAGTCTACTTATATATAAAATTGTATAAAACAATATTATCATTTTATTTTGGTTAGGGTTGTTAAACAAACACCTACTTCTTCTTTTTTCCCTTAAATTTGAGTACTACTGCATTGAAATTTCAAATTTGTACCAACCAATTTTTTATTTTTTTAAAATAAACCTACTAGTTTAGAAACTACATTCAATTTTCTATAGATTCTATTCTTACATATTTTTGAAATAATATAGATAACTTATTCAAATTCGTATGTCAAGCTGCTTATCTCTGATTTTTTGAATTTTCATTGTGACTTAAGGGCCTATTTTTTCTATGATGATCCTGCACATACCCAACCATGCATGAAAAATTCATGATGTCTAGTCTATTTTGAGTCAAATATAGCAATACACCAATCATTTATCTGTATCTTGTTTTATTAGTCTTTGGAGAATCATCATTCTTTGTTAGCTTGCATCTGGTTACCATGGGTGTACCAACTAGCTTTGAAAAATTCATGCCAAAATTTTTTAGTAACTCTTTCACATACTTAGAATGAGATATGAAGATTCCATTAGCTAACTTAGTAATTTGCAATCCTAAGAATAATTTCAGTTATCCTATCATTGACATTTCAAATTCTCTTTTCATTTTATCAACAAATTTCATACATAAGTCATCATCACCTTCAAAAATAATGTCATCAAACAAGACTTCAATAATTAATTCTTTATCCTTATCCACTTTGAAATATAAATTGTTGTCAAAAATACCTTTATTGAATCCAAGCTTCAACAAGTATTTATCCAATCAAGATGCATACCAATCTCTAGGGGCTTATTTGAGTCCATATAGTGCTTTCTTCAACTGACACACCATGTCCTTTTCATTAGACAATTGAAATCCATCTAGTTTCTCAACATAAAATTCTTCTTCTCATTCACCATTCAAAATTTTTGACTCCACATCTATTTAAAACACTTTGTTGTTCTTGAAAGTAGCATAAGAAATAAATAACCTTAAAGATTCAATTATAGCAATAGGGGAAAAGGTTTCTTCAAAGTCAATATCTTCCATCTGTGGATATCCTTTACATACTAGTCTTTCTTTATTCCTAATCACTTCACCTGGTTCATTCAACTTATTCTAAAAGACCCACATGGTTACAATCACATTTTTGTCTTGAGGTCTAGGAGAAAGATTCCATGTATCATTCTTCTCTATCTGCATCAGTTATTCCTTCATTACTTCCATCCAATTTTTATCTTTACATGCTTAATTGACATTGCTAGGCTAAGTCTTGGATATCAAACAATATTCTTCTACAATTTTTATTCTAGTTTGTACACCTTTGTTCTTGTCTCTTATGATCTAACTTTCAAAATGACTTCAATTTACATACCTTGGGGTTTTAAATTCTTCTTTTCTTCCTTCTACATTTCCACTATCTTCTTCTTCAAAACATTCTTGATTCACTAGAACAATTTTTACTTGATTCTATGTCTGCACATTCTTCCCATTCTTAGTATATCTTGTTGGTCATCTGAATAATATCCACATTACCTGGATGATCTGTTAATGTCTTCATTAAATATGAGATTTTCACTCTCAACAATCTTCTTCAATGTCTTATTGTAGCATCGATAGGATTTTCTCTTAGTAGAGTAACCCAAAAAGATTCCTTCATCACTTATAGCTTCAAACTTTCCTATATATTAATCTCTTTTGATGTAACATCTACTTCCAAATATTTTTAAATATTTAACAATAGGCTTATAACCAAACCATAGCTCACAAGGGATCTTACCAGAATTACCATTGGCATTCACCTGGTTGATAGTATATACAATAGTGCTTACAAATTCTCTCCAGTAGGTATGAGGAACATTACCTTCCAACATCATAGTTCTGGCAGGATCTACAAAATTTCTATTCTTGTCTCAACAACTTTGTTCTATTGTGCGATCTGGGAAGCAAATAACTGTCTTTTTATTTCATGCTCTTCAAAAAATGAATTAAATTCCTGGGAAGTGAATTCACCACCTATGTATGATCTCAAGAATTTGATCTTCAAAGTTGTCTCATTTTCTGCCATAGTCTTGAATCTTTTGAATTTCTCTAATGCCTCATGTTTTTCTCTTAAGAAAGCAACCCATACCATTCTAGAATAATCATCAATAAGAAACATGAAATACCTTTCTCCATGTAGACTTCTGATTCTAGATGGACCAACTAGACCAGTATGTACCATATCTAGTACTCTATTGGAATGATGTTGTTTTCTCCGAAATTAAATTCTTGTCTACTTTCCCATTTGGCATTCCTTGCATATAGTGTTAGTAGGTTTCACTAACTTAGGTAGATCTTTGATTGTTTATGTGGAGCTTATTTTGACAATGTTATCAAAGTTCACATCACACAACCTTCTATGCCATAACCAGATTACATCAACTTGAGCAATAAAACAACTTTCAATAGCAACAATCAAGTAAAAAATATTACCGCTTATCTTTGTACATGAAGCAATCACATTTCCTGAGCTTCACAATATCCTACATTTACCATCTTTGAATTGAAGATTATAACCTTTGTCAACCATCTATCCAACACTCAAAAAGTTGTGCTTCAAATGTTCAACATATAGGACATCATCAGTATCGAGGTTTACACCAAGAGAAATAGTGCCTCTGCCACAAATCACACCAACATTGTTATCTCCAAATATTACAACACCACCATCATATTTTTCCAAGATTAGAAACTTTATTTTGTCACCAACCATATGATGTGAGAATCTATTGTCAATCACCCACTCATCTTTCTCATCAATTTTGTCTACAAGAGCTTTCTCAATATTCTTATTACTAGCTGATTCAATGGACACCAGACAAATTTCCTTGATAGAAATGAGTACCCATTCATCTTCATTTCCAATTTCTTTATCAGATTCATCATCAATAACACCTTCTTCAATATAATAAAATTTCTTTTGAAATCTAGACTTATTGGGTTTATACTTAGAAACCCTTTTAGAACACCTTGATGAAAAATGAGCTATCTTACTGCAAGAAAAAAAAATTATAGGCAACCTTTTTTTGTAGTTACCTTGTCCTCTGGCTTCTATTTTCACAATCAATGCTTCTTGTTCTTCTAGCTCTCTTGCTTCATATTCAATCAATTTCATTTCTTCTTCATATTTGAATGTTTTCCTGGAACTCTAATGAGGGTGCAACCCGAGACACAAAAATACTATTCACACCCAGAGATTATTATTATTATTATGAATATGAAAATATTACATGCAGAGGATCTCAAATCCTCGAGTTCTGCAATACATGCAAAATTACAAAAACTACCAAAATTCCCCCTTCTCTCACTATGCACTCTTTCCACAAAAAGCTATTAATCAGAACTCCCCCACAACATAAACTGTCCTCCTAATTGGAGCCAAAAACCAGCTTTTAATAATGATTTTTTTGGCAGTTTGGCGCCCAAACTTACAATTTGAAATTCAAAAATTGAGCCCAAATTCGAAAATTGGCAATTTTCCAAAACTTGACCAACTTCTGGAAGCCATAACTTTTGATCCGGGACTCCATTTTTTGAACTTTTTGAACTGTTGGAAAGGTCTCTAAGTGAAGAACACATTAATAACCCGCTTTGTTGGTTCCAATGATTTCTAGGCCCATACAAGACCGTTTAGTGCCTCAAACAGGGCTCAAAAGAGTTTTTAGGGCAAAAAGAAGAAACTGAAACTCAAATAAATTTCAAACCAGGAATGATCTTGACCTTATTCTATCGCCAAAGCACTTATTTTTCCACCCTGAAGCTTCCCTAAAATTTATGCCTTCACACACCTTCAAATTCACACTTGCTAAACATAGCAGTTGAGCAGAAAAAGCAGAAAAGAAGCTCTGAAAGTTTGGAATTCATCTTCGACAAAAAGGGTATCCAAAAATGCAAAAAGATCTACAAGAATATAAATGAAATTAAAGATATTTTTGGTGAAGTAGGATTTCCCTTACACCACTGGATGCTCCTGCATCAGATACCCAGGGTAATACACAATTGATTTCCCTTAAATAACATTCCTTCCTGGATTATGAAATCTAGTCACTTCGTCCTGTCAATTGTAATAGGCTCCTTGTAAGCTTTCCAAGCCCCTGCAAAATCAGGATCTTATGGATACAATGTCTTCAGTTCACCAAACCCAACTACCTCAATCTGCATTTCTGTCAACAATGTATGCCTCCTACTTAAGGCATCTGTAACTCTATTTGACTTCCCACTCCTATGCTTTAAAAAAAAGGTATAACTCTACAAAAATTCTACCCATTTCATATGCCTCTGATCTAATTTTCCTTGACTACTTAGGTACTGTAATTCTTGATGATCAATATACAAAAAAAATTCCTTCGGCAATAGATAATGTCTCCATTTCTTTAATGCTTGAACTATTTCATAAAATTCGTGATCATATACAAAGTACTTTCTCTTTGCATCATTTAACTTTTCACTAAAATAGGCAATGGGATTACCTTCTTGGCTTAACACTGCTCCAATAGCAAAACCACCAACATCGAAATCCACCTAAAATACCTTATTGAAATTTGCGAGGGCCAAAATACGTTGTTTTGTCACCTTCTGCTTCAATAGATCAAAAATCTTTGTTGCTCCAATGCTCCACTTGAACTCTTTTCTATCCCCTCTCATTGTTTCAGTCAGGGGTGCACAAATACTACTGAAGTTCCTAATAATTTTTTTGTAAAGACTGGCCAAACCATTGAAATATCTCACCTCGGTAGTAGTTCTTGGGGTAGGCCATTCCAGAATAGCCTTCACCTTCTCTGGGTCCATCTTGAGACCTTCTGTCGAGACAACAAACCCCAAGTACACTAACTCCCTCTTCATAAAACTACACTTCTTCGATTAATCAATAATTTCTCTTGTCTTAAGCTCTCAAAGACTCTACCAATATGCATTATATGCTCATCCAGTGACTTACTGAATATCAAAATATCATCTAAATACACAATAACAAAACTTCCTAGGAACTCTTTCAGTACCTCATTCATGAGCCGCATGAATGTGCTCGGTGCATTGGTTAGCCCAAAAGGCATGACTAACCACTCATATAGGCCCTCTTTGGTCTTGAAGGTAGTTTTCCATTCATCTCGCTCTGAAATTTGGATCTGGTGATATCCACTCTTCAGGTCAATCTTTGTGAAGTACTGAGCTCCACTCAAATAGTCCATCAGGTCATCCATCCTTGGTAGGGGAAATCTATACTTGATTGTTATCTTGTTTATGTCTTGGGAGTCTGTACACATCCTCCACTCCCCATCCTTCTTTGGTTCTAGTACTATAGGTACTGCACATGGACTCAGAATCTCTCGAATCAAACCCTTTCGTAACAACTCCTCAACTCGTCTCTTCAACTCCTCATTTTCTGCAGGAGTCATTCTGTGAGTTGCCTTATTCAACAAACTTGCTTCAGGGATCAAGTCAATCTGATGACTGATCTTCCTGACTAGTGGTAAACCCTTAGGTACATTATCAGAAACAATATCCTGAAACTCATTCAATAACCCAAAAACTTCTACTGGCACCTTCACACTATCCTCCTTATCCATTCTAGGAATCAATGCATAACACACATGCTCATGCTTCATGCCTTCTAAAAATTTCCTTCCATCAACATAGAAAATTATAGCACTATTACATACCTTTTCTTCAGCCTTCTTCAAGGGTTTCAACTTATGGCAGACTCCATCCTTCATCAGGGAATAAGTGTTTGCATGGCCGTCATGCATAGCTCACCTGTCGAACTGCCACAACCTCCCCAACAACATGTGACATTCACCCATAGGGATGATATCACATAGTACCTCATCAAGATAGCTTCCAATCTTGAACTTGACCAGGAACTATTCATTGACCATAACATTATGGTCTTTCTATAACCAGGAAATTCGATATGGATGTGGATGACTTTCCCTCTTTAGCTTAAACTTCATAACCATCTCTTCTGACACCAAATTATCTGGTGCAGGAGCACCTATTTGATTTCTTGCCTCCATGAGGCCATTTGTAAATAATTGCTCTATTTTGTGTATTGGGTCTTATAATAAGGTTTATCAAACAATTTTAGAGATTTTTGAGTCTTAGGAAGTCATATTTGAAGTCATTTGTCAATAATGTTTAAAGTTGGTCCATATTGTAAACATTGTAAAAGTTGCTCAAGAAAATTGTCAAGCAACTTGTCAAAAGTTTCATTAAGGTGTTTTGTCAAAAAACCTAATTAAAATATGGTTGAAAATAGTTTATTTTGGCTGTAAATTTATAAATACACCCTCCAAAACTCGAATGGGGGGGTTGGAGACATTATTTTTTAAGTTTGATGAATGAAAACCTCAAGTTTTGTGTGCATTTTCTGATTTTTACATTGTTTCCAGGTTGAAGTTGTGATTTTTATGGCCTGGTATGCACTCAAATAATGGAATATCATATATGGATGGAAATATATTTGTTTCTAGTTTCCAATTATTTTTGTCTCATTCAATTTTATTGATTTTTGTGGAAGATATGACTATTTTGGTGCGACTGCCTATTTTAACAATATTGTGCAGAATTTATAGTCTGAAAAATATGATGGTATGGACTGTAAAATCTATATTTTGGATCTAAAATCAACTTTATTTTGTTTCTATATGAATCTAATTTCATTTTCCTCAAGTCTCATCAAATTTCATTAATATTTGAATAAATTATGACCCTTTTTGTGAGGGAAGGTCTGAACCCTACCTAGGGTTTGCAGTTTTGGGAAAAATGAAATAACTTTCTTGTGGGCTACCATGGTTATGTTTCCAATGTGATATAGAATGACTAATAGCATGTTTTATACAAAGATTTATTTGGATTATTTTTGAAGGATTGTGAGATATTTTTTTGAATCCTCCTAACTCTGTATCAAATTGGTATCAGAGCTATAGAAAGATTTGGGCTGGTGAGTGGTAGTTGTGATTTTGTGTTTGGTGTTGTGTTTGTTGGTTGCAAGTTATGTGAGAACCTAGTTGCTTCCATTGATAAGGCAGAGAGAAAAGTGATTTTTGAGAAAGGAGATACTTTCTAAGACCATCTAGAAAAGATGGAGAACTTGAGAAGGCATTTGCAGGCAGAGGAGGAGAGAAAGAAGAGAAAAAGACAAGCAAAGATGGATAGGGAAATTGTTGAGTTGAAGAAAGAATTGAAAAGGCTTGAGGAAGAGTTCCAAGAATCTATGAGGAGGATGGAACAAATGATGAAACAAGAGACAAGTTGGCATTTGAAATTGAAAAGGAAGATGGTGTGGCCTATAAAGAAGATTGTGAAAAGAAGAAATGAGAAGATGAAAGAGGAAGAAGAAGCATATGAAGATGCACATGAAGAATTCCTAGATGAAGACAAAGATGTTCCTAAGCATGAAGATGAATTTAAAGTTGTTTTAGAAATACCAAGGCGAGAAGGTGAATGTACCATTGAGAGACAAAACCTGATTTCAGGACTTGAAAACATTTAGTTGATTAAGGGAATGATCATGGATGAATTTTTCATAGAGGTTTGCAAAGGATTAATGAACAATGGATTTATTATGGTAGAAAGTTTGTTTCATTTTATTATGTTACTAATTCTTTGGAAAAAGAATAATTTTCAGGTTGAAAATACAAGGGAAAAAGTGCAAAGGAATTGGAAGATCAAGAAGAATACAATTCAAAGGGGCTTGAATTCTTTTGCCCTTGGGAGTTTGGTGCAGCAACACCTATTTGATTTCTTGCCTCTATGAGGCCATTTGTAAATAGTTGCTCTATTTTGTGTATTGTGTCTTATATTAAGGTTTATCAAACAATTTTTGAGGTTTTTGAGTCTTAGGAAGTCATAATTGAAGTCATTTGTCAAATAATGTTTAAAGTTGTTCCATATTGTAAAAATTGTAAAAGTTGCTCAAGAAAGTTGTCAAGCAACTTGTCAAAAGTGTCATTAAAGTGTTTTGTCAACAAAATAATTAAAATTTGGTTGAAAATAGTTGGTTTTGGTTTTAAATGTATAAATACACCCTCCAAAACTCGAATGGCTGGGTTGGAGACATTATTTTTGAATTTTGATGAATGACAAACTCAAGTTTTGTGTGCATTTTCTGATTTTTACATTGTTTCCAGGTTGAAGTTGTGATTTGTATGGCATAGTATACACTCAAATAATGGAATATCATATATGGATGGAAATATATCTATTTATAGTTTCTAATTCTTTTCGTCTCATTTAATTTTATTGCATTTTGTGGAATATATGACTATTTTGGTGAGATTGCCTATTTTAACAATATTGTGTAGAATTTACAATCTGAAAAAAATATGATGGTACGGACTATAAAATCTATATTTTGGATCTAAAACCAGTTGTATTTTTTTTATATATGAATTTACTTTCATTTTCTTCAAGTCTCATCAAATTTCAATAATATTTGAATAATTTATGACCCTTTTTGTGAGGGAAGGTCTGAACCCTACCTAGGGTTTGTAGTTTTGGGTAAATGAAATAACTTTCTTATGGGCTACCATGGTTATGTTTCCAATGTGATATAGAATGTCTAATAGAATGTGTTAGAAAAATATTTATTTGGATTATTTTTGAAGGATTGTGAGATATTTTGTTGAATCCTCCTAACTCTGCATCATTATCGGTGCTCCCACCTTCAATAATGACATCAAAACATTTTTCTTCACACTTGCACCTTGTATGGAATAGATTCTTCCTTTATTCTTGCTCCTTCTCTTTAGTCACTAGGGCTCTTCTAACCACTAGGGCTTCTCCCCTTTCAGCATCATTTGAATGCTCAGATTGAGCCTCCTCATCTACATGTGCAACCCTTGCATGACCTTATGGCCTTTTGTCTATCCTTCCTTGGTGTTGTGGAAATTCATAGGCTTGATGCCCTTCTTCACCACACCGGAAACAAGTTTCTCTGAAACCACCTCTTCTGGGTCCTTGCCCAAATCTTCCTCGTCCTCCACCTCTTTGATCACCACTATTTTGATCACAAGGGTGGTAGAAGTTATCATTCCTCTGACTTCGACTGGTACCCACATCTTCATTTTTCTTCTCATCCTCATTTCGACTTCTAGAATATCTTCCACTACTCCTTCCAATTTGACCTCCTTGTCCTTTTTGCTTGCTGTCAACTCTTTTGTTTAGCTTCTCCTCAACTCTCAGAGAAAATTGGTATGCATCGCCAATGGTGGTCATTCTGACCAGGCTTAGCTCCTCTTGAATGCTCGATCGTAACCCATTAAGATAACTAGCTACCTTCTACTTGTTGGCCTCTGCATGTCTCATTCTAATGATCATATTGTGAAAATATTATGTGTATTCTTTCACAAATCTACTTCCTTGCTTCAACCCTTGCAATTTCTTCAATAAATCTAATTCATAGTCCATTGCTATGAACTACTTCTGTTTCTCCACCATGCAATCCCATATGGTGATCTTTCCTTTTCCTCTCTTATTTCTTTCTATTTGGACATCTTTCCACTAGATATTGGTGTGGCCCTTCAGATTTGTTTTTGAAAACTTAACCCGATCTCGGTCCTCTACTTCTTCATATTTGAAATACTCTTCCAACTCATTGATCCAGTCGATTAACTCTTTCGGGTTCAAACTTCCAAAAAAATTGGGAACTTCTACTTTGGGTCCTTTTTCGATCTTCGAAATGGCCCTTATCAGGCACATTTGATCTTGATCAATCACTTCTTCTTCCTCTTCTACATCTGAATCTTCCACCTCTTCTTCATCTTTGCTCTCTTCTCTCCTTCTCGGGTTTACCCCTCTTCTCAACTCTCCTTGCAATGCATCAATTTGTCACTGGAGGGCTCTGAAACCCTCGACTGCTAATGGATCTCTTCCACCAGAATTTTTGGCACCTATGACACCACCTTGCCTACCATGCAGCACTCTTGGAGGCATCTTGAATATCTCAAATCCACAACCATGGTCCTGGTGCGAACTACCTCACGATCGGTGATCTATCCACATGCTCAAGAAAACCCACTCTAATACCACTTGATGAGGGTGCAACCCAGGACAAAGAAATTAAATTCACAACTAGAGATTATTATTATTATTCTGAATATGAAAATATTATATGCAGAGGATCTCAAATCCTCAAGTTCTGTAATACATGCAAAATTACAAAAACTACCAAAATTCCCCCTTCTTTCACTGTGCGCTCTTTCCCCAAAAAGCTACTAAAAAATCAGAACTCCCCCCCAAAATAAATTGTCCTCCTAATTAGGGCCAAAAAAAACCTTTGAATAATGATTTTTTTGGTGGTTTGGTACCCAAACTTACAATTTGAAATTCAAAAATTGAGCCCAAAGTCGAAAATTGGCAATTTTCCAAAAATTGACCAACTTCCGGAAGCGATAACTTTTGATCCGGGACTCCATTTTTTGAACCGTTTGAACCATTGGAAAGGTCTCTAAGTGAAGAATGCATAAAAAAATTGCTCTACTAGTTCTAATGATTTATGGGCCTGTACAAGACCATTTAGTGCCTCAAAAAGGGCTTAGAAGAGTTTTCAAGGCAAAAAGTAGAAACTAAAACTTGAATAATTTTCAAACCAGGAATGATCATGACCCGATTCTTTCACCAAAGTGCTTATTTTTCTACCCTGAAGCTTCCCTAAAATTTATTCCTTCGCATGCCTTCAAATTCACTCTAAAAATAGCGGTTGAACAAAAAAAGTAGAAAAGCATTTCTGAAAGTTGGGAATTCATCTTCGACAAAAAGGGTATCTAGAAATACAAAAAAAATCTACAAAAATCTAAATGAAAGTAAAGAAATTTTGGGTGATGTAGGATTTCCCTTACACCACTAGATGCTCCTACATCAAACTCTCTCCCAGATCATATCTTTGTTTGCTTTTTTTGGTTATAGTAGCTTTGAATGTAGACTCTGTCCGAGAAGATTCACCAAATTCGCTCAACTCAAATAAATAAATTTTTCCAATCAACATGTCTCGAGGCATTCAATAGCATGAGAATTTTTTTGGTATGAATTAGGCACAAATCAAGGTATTTTAGCCATAGTCTCATCTTCTTCCAAGACTCCACCAACACATCTAATTTCATCACTAGTTCATTTATCTTTTTTGCAAAAGAAAATATGTTTTCATCTTCACTCATCTTCATGTTCTCCCACTTTCCTTTCAAAATTTATAGCTTAGAAACTTTCACTAGTGCATCTCCTTCATACAATGTCTCCAATTTTTTCCAGATCTCATGTGCAGTCCTTAGACCTACTACATTTGTCTTCTCTAAATCTGTCAAAGCACTCAATAATGATTCTATAGCCCTGGTATTAGTTTATTCTTCCTTGATCTCATCAGCATCGGAGGGACCATTCTAATGAATATTATATGCATTCTTTGTTATCTTCCAGAAGGGTTAACCAATGCACTTCAAATGACACTTCATTCTAACTTTCCATAGAGAGTAGTTTGTACCATTGAATCTAGGACTATCGTTCTTGTATGATGCCATCTTGGATTACCTCAAGCTATTAGAATTCTTTACAGGAAATAGCAATGATACCAATTGTTGGAAAAACAAGGATAAACAACTGAGAGGGGGGGTGAATCAGTTGTTGAAAAAATTAAACTTATTCAAACTTAATCAACCTTTAATCTCAGATATATGCTAATTAATATTGCAAGCATAAATCAACAAAACATTAGAAACACATGAACACCATGAATTTTATACATGGAAACCCTATTAGGGGAAAAACCATGGTGGATGTTAGTCCACAATATTATACCCTATTAAAAGTATAATGACAAATGAATAAAGAATACACTTGCATTCAGGCACACTATGTAGAGCTCAGTACTCAAAGTGAAGGATCACTTTCTTACATAAGACAATCAAATTAAATCCATTTGAAAAATATGAACTGAGAAATTAGCTTCTTCATAAGTCTAATTATAGTTCTTGTTAGGCACAAATATACTTTGCTCAAACTCCTTCACACTTTGCTTTGCATTTGGATGAATTGATCTTTATTTGTACTTACTTCACATACACACACTCTTTCACTAGCACTGATCACACTTGATTTTTCTCAAATAATCACTTTTATATATCTGCTACATGTATTTTTATCAACTACATCACCAGATTGTTTTAAATATTTATTACACTTATATTATCACAAAAGATAGGGATAGGTTCATCACACATCACTCCTATATCTTTCCATTTTTACTTCATCCATAGTACTTGTGTGCAATAAGATGTTGTTGCTATGTACTCAGCCTCTAGAGTGGATAAAGAGACTAAATCCTTTTTTCTTTTTTAGCGATGAAATCAACTTGCATCCAAGAAATAATGCACCACCAATT
Organism: Sequoiadendron giganteum; assembly: GCA_007115665.2. NCBI lineage: Eukaryota > Viridiplantae > Streptophyta > Pinopsida > Cupressales > Cupressaceae > Sequoiadendron > Sequoiadendron giganteum. The sequence goes on along the minus strand of CM021107.1, from coordinate 194,380,746 downwards.
GTACTCTTCCAATCATTTACACAAAAAACCCAATCTACATTAGTTTAAGCACTTAAAGTAAAATTAGTATCCTCGGGATACCACAAACCATAACCCAAAGTCCCTTTTAGATATTGGAATATCCTTTTCACATTTATAAAATGTGTTTCTTTGATATTGCATGCATGCTATCTAGTCTAGTGGTTGTAAGATATAGCGGTCCACCAATTGTAGATCTATACTTTCTCTAATCAAATTTAGGAGATTCATAATCCTTACTTAGTTTGCATCTACCACCATAGGGGTATAGATCAGTTTGGATTCATCCATTCCAAACTTCTTCAGTAATTATTTTACATACTTTTATTGTGATATGAATATTCCCTTATCCGTTTGATTCACTTGAACTCTAGGGAAGAAACTCAAATTACCAATCATAGGAATTTAAAAATAATTTTGTATCTCCTCTACAAATATCTTGCACATTACCTCATTTCCTCGAAAGATAATATCATCAACATACACTACTACTATCTATTCCAAGTATGGATGTGTTTGGTGGTGTTGTCATTGATTTCAACATAGCTCATGTTGATTGCAGATGGCCCTTGTATAGTTGAGATATTGTAGAAGTTATTAGAGTACATGGAGCTATATTTATGAAGTTGTAGTTGTGTTTTTTCCAAGTGATTTTGAGAAAATTTTAGAAATAATAAAGGTGATGTTGAAGTGTGTGTTATGAGTGTGCTCTAGTAAATTGTTCTCTGTATTTATTTTGTATTGATCCTATGCCTGTGTGGATTTTTAGTTATTTTTCGTAAGCTTCAATGGATAATATATCCCGAGTTTTAGCTTTTGTTTCGATGGAGAGTGAAAGATATGTTCACTGGTATGTGAAATTGTTTGGAAAAAACTATTTATCTATGGACTAGGAGAAATGTTTTGGCTCCTCAGTTTTTTGGTTTTTGGTTTCAGATCTTGTGGATCTAGGAAATGATTCCTTTTGATTGTTTTTGTGTTCTGAAAAATGTGCTTGTGATCTGGAACTCCAGATGACTTTCTCCAGAGCTCTTGTGTGTTGTTGGTTGGTCTGGTTGGACTGTTGAATAATTTTATATGAATGAAGTTTGTTGTAGTTGCTACAGATCTACCTAAAATATTCTTAGAGATGGTAAAAAATTTGGTGAGGTGTGTTGAGTGATCCACATGTGATCATCTTTCTAGATATGTGCGTACTTCAAATATTATTGGTGTTTTCATTACGTTTGGTCGACTTGGTGTCTACATGTTACATTAAGATTTTGCATAGAATTGAGTAAGCATGTGATCAATCCAAGATGTTGTTTGGGTCCTAAATTAAATATGTAATTGGTCCTCTCTCATTCTTATCCACTATGGGAAAGTTGAGTAGCTGACCTAATTTGAATTTGTATTTTCAAGAATGTTTAGTTGACCTTGGAGAATGTTTCTAGGGTTGAAGACGGTATAAAAAATTTTTTTTTTTGTGAATTGATCATCCATCCATCCATGAATAAAGCAAGTAAGTGAAGTTGGAAAAAATGTGCAAAAATCAGAGTGTGCAAGAGTGAATTGAGGAAGTAGTACTTTAATATGTTTGATATTTAAAAGAATTGAGCTGATGGTGTCTACAATATTTTGATCATGTTGGGTATGTGTTGAACCCTTGTGGTGGATCATTATTTATATTTTATTTTTCTGTAAATAGTGAGCCTCCTTTTGGAAAGGGAGTCCTTTGATGGCAATGAGCCCCCTAGCAATGAGACTTTATATTTGGTATTGTATTATTTCTATATTGTCACTTAATCTCCACCATGGTTTCCCTCAGTGGGTTTTCCATGTAAATCGAGTGTCTCTAGTATTTTCTTTATGTTACTTTTATTTCATGTTTACACTTAATAATATACTAGGTTAAAATGGAAATGATTAAGGTTAGAAGTAAAGTGATTTGATATAAATGATTCACCCCCCTCTTAGTTGTATTTTTCATTTGAAAATTTGGTATAAGAGCTATAGTTCCTTGGTGTAAAGCTTAACCACTTGAGGTAGATCAAATTACACACAAGTTGTAGATATTTATTTTTGATGAATTTGATTATAGTGACTAGAAAGAAAAGATGATAGGTTATCTAATTTCTCTTTGTTTTAAGACTTAGAAAGATGTGGAGATAAAGTGTGTGGCACCAACCACTGGTCCTTCCTCTTCTGATGAGATTGTGGTTTATGAGGAGAGGGAAAAGGTAAGGTATGGTATCTTCAGTGCTCTATCTAAAATCTATAGGATAAAAGTTACTTCCCTAGGCACTGCTCATGAAGTGTGGAAAAAATTGAAAGACATCTATGAAGGAAATGATAGAATAAAGTTGTCAAGGAAAATAACTACTAAGAAAAAATTTGAGAACTTGAGAATGGAAGAAGGTGAATATATTGCATGATAGTATTAGAGAGTTGAACTTATAGCAACTAAAATCAAGAATCAAGCTACTAGTACCATGTCATATGAGGATATAATTTATAAGATCTTAATGAACCTACCAGATAATTAGAGTGACAATGTATCTGCTATTGAAGAATCATATGATCTAAAGAAATTTACTAAGGAAAACCTATTTGGTATCTTGATTATATTTGAGATGAGAAATTTTTCAAGAGATAAGGAGAAGACTGAAAAAAACTTCAAAGAAATTAAAATAGGAGATGACTCAGATGATGATGATTAAAAAGGGTTGGAAACAAACTTCACAAGGAGATTGAAGAAAAGTACTGGTAAATATAAAGGTAAGTTACCCTTTAAGTGTTTTAGTTGTGGAAATATTGGTCATTATGCATCAAGATTTCCTAATAGAGATACACACAACAAGAACAAGGATAATAACAATAACCACAAAGACAAAAAGGATAGGAAGTTCAAGAAATTGTATTATGTCAAAGAAGATGCATGAATTTATGATAATGAATCTGATTTTGAGGAGGATAAAGATGAATTTTTATTTATAGCCTTGGAAAATAAATTTGTATCTACTAACCATGGAATATGTGCAAAGGAATCTGGTCTGGAGAGCAAGAAGGATGAGATTGAGGGTACTTTGGTGACTACTTTTCATACTAGATAGGATAAAGATTTCTAGGAAATTGACAATGGGTGTTCAAATGATATGAATAGTGATAAGAGTAAGTTCACTAAACTTGAGAAATATGATGGAGGAATCGCTATGTTTGGAGATAACTCTGGTGCTAAGATTGTTGGTAAAGGAACAATTAGTTTTGATGGTAAACATAGTATTGATGATGTATATTATGTTAAGGGTTTAAGGCATAATATCTTAAGCGTTGGATAAATGTGTAGGAAAGGTATTAATCATGTGTTTTAGGATAACACCCATGAGATCGGAAAAGGATCTGAAACTGTGGTAGCAACTGGAAGAAGAACTAAAGGAAATATCTATTAGTGTAAGGGTGGTGATGGTCAATGTTTTCTTTCTCAGATTAATGAAAGTTGGCTCTAGCATTGAAGGATGAGACATGTGAATTTTGACAATCTAATCAGGATCAGTTATAGAGAAGTTGTCAGAGATCTACCTAGAATCACAAACCCTTTAAATTCAATTTGTAGAAATTTTTAGTTGGGGAAACAAACAAGAAATAGTTTTAAAGTAAAAGAACAATCATCTACCGAAATGTTGGAATTAATTCACATAGACCTTTGTGGCCCTACAAGAACAATACGCCTTAATGGTTATAGGTACTTTATTCTCTTAATTAATGATTACTCTAGGATGACATGGGTTACTTTCCTTAGAGAGAATTCTTGGGCTCTTGATAGATTCAAGGTATTCAAGGCAAGAGTAGAAAATGAAGAAAAACTTAAAATCAAATGTTTAAGGTTTGATAGAGATGGAGAATTTACTTATGGTGAGTTTAATGCATTGTGTGAATAACATGGCATAAAGAGACATTATTCTACCCCTAGAACCCCTTAGTAGAATGGAGTTGTGGAAAGTAAGAAATGGACTATTCAAGAGGTTGCCAAAACTATGATGAAATAAGCATATGTTTCAGATGTGTATTAGAGAGAAGAAATCCACACTATTGTTTATATTCTTAATAGAGTTTAGATCAGAGTTAACAACACTAAGACTCCTTATGAGTTATGGACTAGTCAAAATCCTACTATTAAATACTTTAAAGTATTTGGAAGTAGATGTTACATTAGAATAGATGATGAAAATCTTGGAAATTTTGATGGTAGACGGGTAAAAGAAAAAAGTTGTCACACTTTATAAAGGAAATGACCAACATTGATCCAAATTTTAAGCACGAATCACTAAAAAGTGGCATATCTATTTTAATTTTTGAAATGATGTAAATTAGTAAAATATGTATTTTTTACTATATTTTAATTTTTGTGTTTTGAAAAATAAAATAATAAAATATTTTAGAATAGTTTTTAATAAATTTACACTATAATTTAGTTGCTGATAAAATGGTGAAAAATGAAGTTGCATGAGATGCCAAACTTTTTATAGTAATTTTTTTTCTTTCAAACTTTTTGTGTGTATTTATAATTTGAAACTTTAGTGCCTGGATATATTTTTTTTCCAATTTTGATAAATACATATTTTTTAAATAAATATTAAAATGTGTGTGAATCAAAAAATAGTTGTTTTATCGAGAGCATCATATACCATCATTAAATAGATTGTTTTATTTAGAATCATAATTTTTAATTTTTTTATTAAGTTTTAGTATTTTTCCTTGGCATGGTAATGAACCTAATATTTTGTGTTAATAGCCTACTTTTAGTAAAACTAAAAAATATAATATAAATAATAATTAAACTATTGAAATATTTATATATTTTTTAAAACTACACTTATGGGTCTACAAAAGGATATTTTTATATTTAAAAAAATAAATTATTTGCATTATTTAAAGTTATTGAACCTTCCTTTTTTTCTCATAAAAAATATTATTTTGGTAAATTAGACTCAAAGTGGTGCTCCATATAATTTTAGCCAACAATTTTAGTTGAAAAAGTCGTGGAAGTATCTAACTTAGCTAGAATGAATCTTACTAGATCATATGTTTGACCAAAATTGATTTTTAGATAGAGATACATAAATTAAACTTTGTTGATAAGTTGGGTGAAAGTGTGACATAGATTTGTGCTTTCACCCAAATGTGATGAAGGAATATTTCCTAGAGATTCAAATAATAGCAATGAATATAAATGCTTTAATAAAAGACTAAGGAATATAATTGAGTGCTCATGTAAAGGTTAATGAAGCTATGTATAGACAAGTTGAAATAAATGAAGTTGAACCCAATGATCCTATTTGTAGGTAAGTACAAGAAGAAGAAAAGGAAGAGAAAGATCAAAGTGATGAAGAAGAAATTTCAGAACCAACACCTAAGCCTCCTAAGTATGTACAGAGAAATCATCCAGAGGAACAAATAATTGGAGACATGAGCGAAGGTGTAAAAACAAGAAGAAAAGTGGTTGAGGTAACATGTGTTCACTTTCTAAGATAAAACCTAAGAATATAAGTGAGGTATGTAATGATGAAAGTCGAGTTAAAGCAATGAAAGAGGAACTACAACAAATAGAGAAGAATTGAACATGGGAACTTGTCCCTAGACCTATAAACAATAATGTAATTGGTTCAAATTGTGTATTCAGAAATAGATAAATGCAAATGGTGAAGTGGTAAGGAATAAAGCAAGACTTGTATGCAAAGGACATTAATCAGTTTAAGGAATAGACTAAAAAAAACTTTTCCACTAGTAGTAAGAATGGAGTCCATTCAAATGTTCTTGGAATTTTCAACTCTGAAAGACTTCAAAGTGTATCAAATGGATGTCAAGCTTGCATTTCTAAATGGGGAAATAGAAGAATATGTACTATATGGAGAAAATGGAAGGTTCCCATCTGTAAGACAAACTGGACATGATTTGCAAGTTAAAGAAGGAACTATGTGGACTTAAACAGGATCCCAAAGTTTGGTATGCAAGGTTGGATAGCTACTTGACAAAACAAGGATTCAGTAAAGGGTCTATAGATAAAAATATTTACTTCAAAGTTGAGAAAAATAAAATATTGATATATTATGATATATGTTGATGACATTAGCTTTGGTAGAAATGATGGAATGTGAAAGAAATTCATAGAAGAAATGCAAAAATAATTTGAAACATCTATGATAGGTGAGTTGAATTTCTTACTTGAACTTCATGTAAATCAAACTAATAAGGGGTTATTCATTTCACAATCTAATTATGTTAAGGAATTTATAAAGAAGTGTGGAATGGATGACTCCAAACCAGTCTGTATCCCTATGGTAATCGAATGCAAGATGAGTAAGGATGATGAATCTGATAAAGTTTATCAGAGCATGTACATATCTATAATTGGTGGAATGTTGTATCTTACTACTACTAGACCGGATATCATGCATGCATTATGTTTAGTTTCAAGATTTAAATCATAATCTAAGGAAGAACATGTTACAAATATGAAGAGGATATTCATATATCTTAAGGGAACTTCATATTATAGGCTATGGTATCTGAAGGATAATGATTTCACATTGAATGCCTACACTAATGTAGACTGGGCTAGTTGTGTATATGGACGGAAGAGTATAAGTGGTAGTGCATTCTTCCTTAGAGGAATATTAGTTTCATGGTTGAGGGTGTTGCCACAATAGTGGTTTACAGTTTCTCAGAGATCCCCTCTTTTGTTGATATCACATATTATAGAAAATATAATGATTTAATCCTTGAAAATTTCCACTTAAAGGATTCCAATTGAAGAGGGTTTAATCAAACCACATTATACCAAGCCCCCTTGGATAGAACCCCACTAGTTTTAAACCATACCTATAATGAAGTCTCCTTTACAGCTATCAAAAGGCTGATAAAAAACCACTTTTGATTTACCTTTTAAGGGATGAAATGAATTCATTTAAATTTTATTTTTTGTAAGTATTTTGTCCTTATAAGCTTCCAAAAAATTATAATTATAATTAAATTTAAATTAATTATTATATTTATTTTTTATGTTTTGTGAATGTACCTATTTCTCACTAAAAATCATGCTCTTTGTTCTGCACATGTGGAAAAATAGTAGATTACCAAAATAAATATTTGAAAAATATTTTTAGGTTGGGTATTGATGTCCTTAATCCATTAAAAATAAAAAATGAATTTTGATACATATAGAAAAAGTTATGTTGTACACAGTCTACCTATGTTTGAATTGTAATTGGTTTGACTTTCAAACTTGATTCAGGAAAAAAAATTTAATAAAACACTATGAAACCAAATGAACTAGTTAGATATCATAGTTAAAAATCTACATTCAAAATAATTAGAATTTTATTCATCATACAAAATTATATATTTTTTATAAGGTGAGCATGACTCTTTAAAAATGTTGTCAATGATAAAAACTAGTTTTCAAAGGAGATGAAAAAAAGTGCAATCTGATTCCAAAAAAATTGGAAAAAATATATTTAGAATCTATAGACAAAACTTCACAAATCACTAATTTGTATCATCTTCAAATTCCCCATGGTTTAACCGCTATAGGAGCCCGAAAGTGAAGATTTAGTTTAAAAAAATCAATTTAGTGTCCAGTTTGCCCAAAAATGTGAAACCAGTATTGTGGGATCACCCTTGAGTAAGAAACAAGATTCCATTTATTTATCGACTATAAAAGTAGAGTATATTGTAGCAACATCTTGTTGTACACATGTACTTTAGATGAAGAAAACCTTGAATGACATGGGTGTGGTGAGTGATGAACTTATCTCTATATTTTATAACAATAAAAGTGCTATAAAATTTTTGAAGAATCCAATGATGCATTATAGAAAAAAATTCATATCTATCAGGTATCACTTCTTGAGGGAGAAGGTGTTGAAGAATGAAGTTAGACTTTAATATGTACCTACCGAGAAAAAAATTGCTAACATATTCACTAAGGCCCTTCCAAAGGATACTTTTGAGTACATATTAAGGGGAAGTTAGGGCTTACTACCCCTCCTTTTTTGAGGTAAATGAACATGGAGGTGCATTAGTCTAGTGGTTTCACACAATATTTTGATTTGAACTGATTATTGAGGTCTACTCCTCAGTGGAAGTAGAGAATTAAATTGTTGCAGTATGTGATGTGGTTGCACTCCTAAGGGGGAGTGAATAGAGCTTTATATATTAAATATTTTTTATGGACAATTTTCTTTGCCATTGATGTCAAAGGGGGAGAGAAAATCATGTAAAATTGTAATACTTATGTAGATTGTCATCTCTGAAGGTTGTGTATGTTGTGTTGTCTTTGATGGTTTTTCACATCATCTATTGTCATCAATGATAAAGAGGGAGTTTGTTACAAGTATAGATGTGTTTGGTGGTGTTATTAATGTTGTCATTAATGTCAAAATAGTTCAGGTTCATTGCAGATGGTACTTGTAGAGTTTAGATTTAATAGAAGTGCTTAGAGTACAAATAGCTATAGTTATGAAGTTGTAGTTGTGTTTTTTTCAAGTGCTTTTGAAAAAAATTGAGAAATAATGAAGGCAGCATTGAAGTGTGTGTTTTGAGTGTGCTCCAGTATTGTGCTTTGTATTTCTTTTGTATTGATCATATTCATGTGTAGATTTGTAGTTATGTTCATAAGATTAAATGGATAATTTATCTCAAGTTTTAGCTTCTATTTTTATGGAGAGTGAAAGATATGTTCATCAGTATGTGAACTAGTTTGGCAGAACTATTTGTTTGTGGACCAAGAGAAATGTTTTGCCTCCACAGTCTTTTCATTTTTGGTTTCAGATCTTGCAGATTTAGGAAATCATTCCTTTTGATGGATTATGTGTTTTTCCAAACATGCTTGTGATCTATGCTCTAGAAGACCTTCTCCAAAGCTCTTGTGTGTTGTTGGTTGGTCTGGTTCGATTGTTGAAGAATTTTTTGTGAATGAATTTTATTTTATTTGTTGTGGATGTACTTGAATTACTCTCAAAGATGGTAAAATTTATCGTGAATTGTGTTAAGTGATCCAAATGTGATAATATTGTAGGAGATGCCCATACTTCAAAGATCATTGGTGTTTTAATTAGCTTTGGTGACCTGGTGTCTACACGTTACATTAAATTTTCTCATCGAATTGGAAAAGTGCGTGATTGATCCAGGATATTGTTTGGGTCCTAAATTAAATATGTAATTGGTCCTCTCTCATTATTATACAACAAAGGAATGTTGAGTAGCTGACCTAATTTGAATTTTTATTTTGAAGAATGTTTAGCCAACCTTGGAGAATGTTTCTAAGGTTGAAGATGGTATAGAAGAAAATCAACTTGTTGCAAATTTATCATCTATCCATCCACAAATGAATAAAACAAGTGAAGTTTGTGCACAGGTACAAAAAGAAGAGTGTGCAAGAGAGAATTGAGACAATAATAATTTAATTTTTTAGATTCCTAAAATTAGTGAGTTGATGGTGTCTACAATTTTCTGATCACATTGTGAATGTGTGGAACCATTATTTGTCTTTTCTTTTTCTATAGGTAGTGAGCCTCCTTCTGGACAATGAGTCTTTTGTTGGAAGTGAATGTTTGGGTAGAAGCGAAAAGATGAGTCCATGAAACATGGAAGTTTTTGCCTAAGGAAAAAAAAAAAAAATTGGCTTGCAAAAGATGGGATCCCATTTACATTTGGGACCCCAAGCCAAAAATGGGATCTTGCTTTTTTAAAAACAGGATCCCATTTCATAATTTTTTTTTTCATCAATTTAAGAAACGAGATCCTGTATTTTAAAAAGAAGGATCCCATTTTGAAAACGGGATCCCATTTCAAAACGGGATCCACTTTTTAAAATACAGGATCCCATTTTGAAACAGGATCCTGTTTCTTAAATTCATACGAAAAATAAAAATTTATGAAACGGGATCCCATTTTTTAAATTTTAAATATTGGTCATGTTTTTTCTTTTTTTTTTCTGTTTGGGTAAAGGCTTGGGGACCCGAACCTAAGCTTTGGACCTGGTTTGACCTACAACTTGAAGGTCCTAGCAATGTCACAAAAAAAAACTAGGTTTGGGCATATCACTGATGCCTTTTTTTACATAATTTTTCGATGAAATTAAAACCCATTTTAGATGAGACAATGTAGATTCCAAATATGTAATTTTTTTTACAATTGGATTATTTTCTCTATTTTTCAATTAATTTCTGATGAAATTGGTTCATAAACTTTAAATATGAGTGTTTTTTACTATTTTAATAACTTTTGATCAACATAATATTTTGATGAACGGATTGCACAAGGGAAAAATTTAAACAATTATTTTCAATTAAAAAATACAAAAAATTACAAAAAATGATAACTTTAGGTCATCTTATGCGTGTCGTACACGATGATTTTTCTAAACGATAAATATGCCTGATAAAAAATTAACAAAAAAAAAAATCTATAAAAAATTACAAAAAAATATCTAGGGCACGCTTCAGTAAGTCACAAGTCTTTTCCCAAAAGGATTTAGAAAAATATGATAGTTTAAAAGTCAAAATATGGATGTCGTACACGTGCATGATATGGTAAAAAAAAATGACTTTTAAATAATGGTGTTTACAAAAGCCTATTGAAACTCAATTTCTACAATGTGGATATTGAAATAAATTACATATTTAGAAACTAGACTATGAGTACTACATTTTATGATTAGTAACTTATTTGAAGATTTCATCTCTAGTTGCTTCAAATTTTAAGGTCAAATGTGTCAAACTCTGAAAATCAGGGAAAACACTTCCACTTTTTGGCCAAAAAGTGGACTCAACTTCTTGTCAGCACTCCTTTGTATTTGGGCAGTTAGCCCTCTAGCAACGAGCCTTTGTATCGATATTTCATTATTACTATATTGTGAGCTAATCATCATCGTGGTTTTTCCCTCATTGGTTTTTCCACGTAAATCCAGTGTCTCTTATTTTTGATTTATGTTATAATTTGCATTTCTTGTTTACACTTAATAAGAGACTGGGTTAAAGTGGAATTCATTAAGGTTAGAAGTAAATATATTTGATACAACTGATTCACCCCCCTTCTCAATTGTCTTGTGTATTTCAACACTAAAAATTTTGTTTCCTTCGATCTTGAAATAAATATTACTATCTACGAATCCTTTGATAAACCTTTGTTGAATCAGATACATTTCCAACCTTGCATACCATGCTCTAGGAGCCTGTTTAAGTCTATATAGTTCATTTTTCAACTTATAAATCATGTACGATTGATTCGATAACTGAAATTCCTCTAGTTGTTCCATGTAGACCTCTTCTTATAATTCTCCATTCAAGAATGTAGACTTAACATCCATCTAGTATACCTTGAAATCTTTGTAAGAAGAAAATTCCAAAAACATCTTAATAGCCTCTTTTCTTTTCACCAAGGTAAATGTCTCAAAATTTATTCCTTCAACCTATAAATAAGCTTTGCACCTAAGCCTTGCTTTGTTTCTGACTACTTCACCATTCTCATTCATCTTATTTCTAAATACCCATTTTCTATAAATTATATTCTTGTTTACCGATCTAGGAACAAATTCCCATGTCTGATTTTTCTCTATCTATTGTAATTAATCTTTCATGGTTCTAACCCAATTTTAATATTTTCATGCTTCACACACTGTTTTAGGTTATATCTTGGAAAGTAGACACAAATTTACCTTAGTTTCTGCCATTTTTCTTCTTGTTGTCACACCTTTTCCTTTGTCTCTAATTATCTGTTCTTTTGGATGATTTTTCTCTATATATTTTGGAGTCTTATGAGAGTGTTCTAGAGCCTCTTCTTCTTGAATTTGTTGTTCGTCTTCCTTATTCTTCTCTTTCTCTTGTTTGTAAACAATTTCATTTGGTTCATTTTCACTTATTTAAACAAAATTGTGCGTATTTTCATTAACTTTAACATTTGCATTTTGAACAATCTTTCTCAATATTTTACCGTAGCATCTATATGATTTTCTTTTGATTGAATATCAAAGAATTCATAAAATATTGTATCAAAATTTCCTAGATTCTCATAATCTCTTTTAATATAACATTTTATTCAAAACACCTTAAAGTACTTAATTGTAGGAATTTTTCCATACCACAGTTCATAAGGGCTCTTTGTTTTGTTGCTTTTGATCTGAACTCAGTTAAGAGTATAGATAGTAGTGTGAATTAATTCTCTCCAATATACCTTACGAAAATTTTCCTCACTCACCATATTCCTTGCAACTTCTTGAGTTGTTTGTTTCTTCCTCTCAACAAATCCATTCTACTAAGGAGTTCTAAGAGCAGAAAGATGCCTCTTTATACCATGCTCTTCACAAAACATATTAAACTAATTGGAGGTGAATTCGCCACGTCTATCAAACCTTAAACATTTGGTTTTCATAGTCACTTCATTCTCTACCATAGCCTTGAACACCTTGAATCTATCTATAGCTTGAGCTTTCTCCCTAAGAAAAGTAACAAATTTCATTCTAGAATAATCATTAGTGAAAAGTATAAAATATTTGACACCATTAAGACTTGTTGTTCTTGTAGGACCAAAGAGGTCTATATGAATCAATTCCAACATTTCGGTAGTTGATTCTTCTTTCTCTTAAAATATGAAACTTGTTTGTTTTCCCAACTGATAAATTTGGAAAAAAACATAGGTTGGCTTTTTAATTTTTGACAAATCCCTGATAACTTATCTTGAACTATTCCTAATTGGGTTGTCAAAGTTTTCATTTCCCATCTTCTAGTTCCATATCCAACTTTCATTAACTTGAGACAAAAAACACTAACCATTAACAACCTTAAGTTGATAAGTTTTTCGATATGTTCTTCCTGCGGCTACCAAAGTTTTGGACCCTTTTATGATCTCACAACTAGTATCCTGAAACACAAGCTTAAATCCTTTCCTACAAAATTTTCCAACACTCAAGACATTATTCCTTAAACCCTTAACATAATAGAAATCATTTTTATTGTGGTTTCCATCAAAACTAAATATTTCTTTTCCAACAATATTTGCACCAGAATCATCTCTCAACATGACTAATCCTCCATCATAATTTTCAAGTTTAGTAAACTTACTTTTCTCTCTTGTCATATTATTTGAGCAGCCACTATCAATTACCCAATAGTCTTTGTCTTGTCTAGCATGAAAGGAAAAAAACTAGAGTACTTTCCATATTTTCCTTCTTGTTCTATAGACCACATTCCCTTGCACATCTTCCATGGTTAGTAGCCACTAATTTACTCTCTATGGATAGAAACATGCATTCATCTATATCACTCTCAATATGATATTCACCATTAGAAATTCCAGCATCTTCTCTAACATAATATAATTTCTTGAAATTTTTATCTTTATTGTCTTTGCATTCCTTGTGTATGTCTCCATTTGGACATCTTGAAGCATAGTGACTAACATTTCTACAATTGAATCATTTAGAAAGTAACATAAATTTGTACTTGTTGATACCTTTCTTCAGTTTCCTTGTAGAATTTGCTTCCAACTCCTCCAAACCTTGAATATCTGGATTGTCTTTTGAATTTATGGCTTTGAAGTCTATTTCTAATTTTCCCTTTTCTTTTCAAATATTTTTCATTTCAGATGCAGTCAATGTGCCAAATACTAGCTATTTTTTAGTGAATTTCTTTGGATCATAAACTTCTTCAATGGTTGAGACCTTGTCACTATAGCTCTCTAGTAGGGTCATCATAATCTTCTCCATTACATCTTCATTTGTCAGAGTACCTCCTTGATTTTTGAATTCATCTACTACAATGTAAACCCTTTGAAAGTAGCTTGCAATGTCCTCACCTTCTTCCATTTTCAAGTTCTCATATCTGCACTTAGCTGTTAAATTCTTTTATAATTTGACTCTATCATTTACTTCATAGATATCTTTCAACTTTTCTGAAACTTCATAAGCAGTGCCTAATGAAATAAATTTTGTAAGCTCTGTCTTAGATAGAGTACTATAAATTGTATACCTTGCTTTTTAATTTTATTCATAGGAAAAAATCTCATCTGCAGAAGAAGGACCACTTGTTGACTCAACATATTTTGTCTCAATAGATTTCCAAGTCTTGTATCCAAGACAAATCAGGTAACCTCTCATCCACACTTTCCAGAAGCTATAGTCATATCCATCAAAAACAGGGATTGTCACTTTGTGCACCATCGGATATACCTCAAGAAGTTAATCTCTTCTTTGAGTAACCAAAGCTCTGATACCAATTGTTGAAATGAAAAAGATAACCGAGAGGGGGGTGAATCAATTGTATCTAATCACATTCACCATAGATCTTAAACAATTCCACATTCACTTTAATCTATTATTAAGTACATAATAATGAAGTGCAGATAATAGAAAGATAACACAAGAAACACCAAATTTACATGGAAAAACCACAATGAGGATTAACTCACAATATAAGAGTAATTACAAAACAATTTACAAAGAGGCTCACTACCCCAAGATAGGACTCACTTTCTAGATGAGAGGATAACTTCCTACAAATAGAGAAATACATAAAGAAGGATGTTACATAAAACATTATCTCAATGCAAAAAGAGATCCACCATAATAACTTGCACGCATCCACAACCTTAATCAGAGAATTATCAATACCCTCAGTTCACTATTTTCAAGAGTCTAATAAATTGAAGTCCTTGCTTCCTCAATTCACTTTCACAGAATCTCTAGCATCTACCTCGCTTCTCACACATGTGGCATACAATCCTTAACATCTTATCTTGTATTTATACCACCTTCAATTTTAGAAACTTTCTTCAAGGTAGATACACACCCTTCATTTTATAAATTCAAATTAGGAGGCAAATCAACAGTCTCATGGTGGATGAGAATAAGAAAAGACCAAACCAACACTTAAACAAGACCCAAGAAATCATCTTGGATCAATCACATGCTTCCTTAATTGATAATTATCCTTCGCATGATGTGTAAACACCAGGTCAACCAAACCTAATGAAAACACCAATGAACTTTTAAGTACACACATTTGTAACAAGAAGATAACATGTGGACCATATAGCATGCTTCACCATACAATGAAACATATCTTAGATGCTTTCATATTCATTCGCACCTACTACAACAATCTTCATGCAAAGAACACTTTCCATTAGTCCATCCAGACTGTACAAACACACTTAGTAACTCTGAAACTAGTCTTATTGAGCACCAAATAAAAAATAAAAATTGATAGAACATAGATAAATCCATTACAAGTCTTCTTCTAGATTGACAAGACCTAAAATAAACAAGCAATGGATTGTGAAGTAGATACATTTCTCCTAGATCATAGACAAACAACTTTGCTAAGTTCACAAACCAGTGAACTCAACTTTCACTCTTCACCAAACTAGAAGCTACAATCTAGGATATTTCACCCAAGGATTCACTTAAAAAATAGTAGAGATCCACACAAGAATAGTATCAACATAGAATAAATGTGGAGCACATACCAGAGCACATTCTGAACAAACACAATTTTGTCTTCGCTATTTTTTTTTTTTTCAAAAGCACTTGGTAACTCATCATATCAGCACACCTTTAACACCATAGAGATAGCCCCATATACTTACATCTCTAGAGTATCTCAACTATACATACACCACCTACAATTACTTGTTTCCTTTCACTGTAATATCCTATACTATGTTGACATCAATGACAATATTAATGACAATACCACCATACTCATTCATACTTGCGACAGTATATATGTATATATATTGACATATGCATATATATTTTGGGCAAACCATATATATCTACATACTACATAAATATATATATGGTTTGCCAAAAACCTTTTAAAATTTTTTATTATATTTAATAGAAAAAAATATTAAATGTTGCCCTATGACCATCAAATGAATGCCCTATTTAGGCACAATAATACCATTAATCAATAAATGTCACAATGAAGAGTAAGAGAATAAGCTTCTATCTCAATCCATATTTAATCTCTTTTCACATGTGCTTAATATTATAAATAAAAGATTCATTTTAATTATTGAAATAAGTTTCTATTTAATGTGATATAATCTTAAAATTTTAATTATATTTTATGACAAAATGATTAAACATAGCCATAAAACCATCAAATTTACACCTTAACCAACTGAATAAAACCATGAATTGATTAATATGACAATAAAAAAGAAAAATAAATAAATTTCTATCTCAATCCACATTTAACCATAAATTGCCTAATGTCACAATATAGAATAAAATATTTAATTTCTACCTCAATCCACATTTAATGACTTTGTAAGAAGACTTAATAAATAAATAAAATGAAATAAAATTATTCTATTCAATGCTTTACCCTTTTATGATTACATGGAAATCTGATTTTGTTTCAAGTATACCCATCCAAATCTTCTATTTAGGTTTAAGTGATTTGAACCATAAAGAAAAGGGAGATTGTGGTTCAAACCAAAGTACCACTGCTATCAGGAAAGCTACAAAAGGCGTTGTATTGAACTGCTTTGGAATTCATTTTGTAGACTACAAAATATGCATTTCAAATAATGAATAGAACTTGTGTAAATGAAAGGAATGGAATTTACCCTAATAGAAATAAAAAATGATTTATTATGGAGATCATATTTACAAAACTGTTATTTATCCATCGTAATCGATATCAATGTAAAAGATCCATAAGAGTGGAAAAAATATGATTCAGAGGATACTTTTATTGTAAAGAAAAAATATTTTATGAATAAAATTACTTTGAGTTCTAAAATTGTTTGTTTTATAACAGAATATCTTAAGTATTTAAAATTATCTGTTCGATCTGAAATTATACTAGCTTTTTCAATAAAACAAGTCAAAATGTTTTCAATTGCTACAGAGTAATTATTATATACAGAAAGGAAAGAATAATAACTCAATAGAGAAAGCATACTGTGAAAGAGAATGGGCCGAAATGTTTACATTAATGGAACTTTCCTAATAGAAACCCTACTTTAATTTTAAGCAGACACATTATAACATCAATTCATGGTAGTTTGTACTCTTTAGGGACAAGGGCAGATAGAAGTTCTAAATAAATAAATTGCACCTATCCCAAGAAAATAGAGCAACCCAATGATGCACATCACAAGGCCTATCCTTCAAAATCACATTGAACTTATTCATTCTTAGATAAGAAAAACTTGATAATAGTCAAGGAACAAAATAAAACACATTGGTCTCCAGTCTGAAAAAAGAGAACGGTATTATTAGGAATGAAACGTAGAACAAGCTATATATCTTCTAATATCTTAAAATACCACTGAATACATATATAAAACCTAAAGACAGGAAAATCCCAATACGAGTCCACAAACTGGACATATAAAAAATAAAAGAGATTACATGCAAAGATTCAATCATTTTGCCATTAGAGGGAGGGAAAATCTCAAGAATTTCATCACGTTTTTCAACATTTCCATGATTTTTTAACGTGTTTTTTGTATAGAGGAAAACTGCGTTGCACATAGTCCGGCGACGTTATATTGCATCGCTTTCAAAGGCACAATGCTATACTGAACCACACAAAACTTCTAAACTATGCCGAATCTACTTTCCTTCCTGCAAATTTTAAAATTCTTAACTGCGCCACAAACAGTCTCGCAACACTATATCACACCGCTTTCAGAGGCATGACGCTATATTGCATCACAATTATTCCAAACTGTGTCGCACTAGCTTTCCCACCCAGAAATTTCAAATTTTCAAATTTTGTCGCCTCACAAACCACACCACGTGACCAAATTGCACCGCATGCATGGTCTTTGTTTCTATAGAGTGTTGCACCCAATCAAACGCGTGGCACTATATAGCGTCACTTTTTCTCCAAACTGCGTCGCATTTGCTAACAACACCACACCTACAAATTTTTGAATTTTTAACATATTTGTATGATGTAGGAACTTCATGAGGTCATAACTTTTGACTCGGATCTAGATGGGTTGGATGTCATCTTGGCCCTCAAAATGACATTTTAAAGTTTTTTCCTAGTTTTCTGAAAGTTGTTTTTATTAATAACTCAAAGTCCATGTTTCAAATTTAGGATGTTACTTGGCAATTCATCCCATATTAGTTTTATAAAAAATTTGGAAAAAAATAGGACTCTCAAAGTCAAAGATGCAAAATTACCAAAAATGGAAAAATCTTACAATTGTTGAAATTTGCCTAAAAAGGAATTTTTTTTATCAAAAGTGAAGGAAGGAAAAATGAAGGCCAAGGGTTCTTGACGATATTATAATCTCATTGTATCAAGTGTTTTTAAACACTTTTGGGAGAACTTATAATCCCTTTCTAAGGATTTGTTTACTTTATGCTTTAGGAAACACTAAATTTCATTTGGGTCCTAAAAAGAACATTACAAATTCTTGCAATTTTTTGTTGCAAACAAAGGGCTTAAAAATAACTTTAGAAAAATCTACTAGATTTTATTTAAGGTTTAAAAATTGAAGAAGGCAACTTCCACATTTGAATTTGGTGCTCTAAAAAGAATTCATTTTGCTTTGTGGGATTAAAATGAACAAGTGCTATTTTATTTTGTAATTATTTATTCAAGTTAATATCATTAAAAGGGAATATGCATTTCTCTCATGCCTCATAGTGATCTTGAGAATCAAAATTTATTTTGGTGATCTTAAGTTGAATAAAATAATTCCGTCCACATTTCAATTTTGGGAGTAAAATTGAACCAAACATGCGAGTGTGAGCACGATATATTGCGAGTGTTCTCCCTTTGTTTTTCAACAAAGCCCTATTTTTTATCTTAGCGACCCTACCTTGTGATAAAAAGTACTCACCCAAGGGAATGACTGAAGCGGTAATGGGCTAAAGCCAAGCTCTTCCAAACTGCTATATAAATTTTTGTTCATGGTGAAAGCCATGGGCAATGAGAAGTGATGCATGATAAATCTCCCCCAGTATCTTTATGATGCATAAAGCCCTAGTTCTAAGGGTTGGGAGATCTCTCACAAGGAGTTTATCATTGCAACCCCTAAACTAGATGCCCTATTACAAACGTTTGCTTAGAGGCCAAAACCTTATCTATTTTGTTGGTGCAAAAGGTCATGTCTTTTGAAGCCACCCCACGTTATACATGCGGTTTTGTTGTAGAGATGAAAATTATTTCATGGGATATTCATGGGTACTAATGCTTGGATGACCTGAGAAGTTTGTGCCATGGAGGGGGCCAATGTGTTCAAGCATCTAGTCATCCGCACAAAATATGCACAACTAGATTCATCCAAGTGGGAACCCAACAAAATATTTTCTCTTCATCCTAGGGTTGTACATGTGCTTGGAAATGGAAAATGCATTGCTTGGTCCTCAAAAAAATTGAAAAACAAACATCCACAAGAGATTTAAATTTCAAACCCCTTTGAGGAAACAAATATCCTTTGACGAATCTAAGTGCTTTTTCTTTCCCTAGGGATTATATCCTTAGAGGTTTCTAAGTACTTAGGTTTTATCATCATTTTTTTTCACCAAGGCTAAACACTAGGAAACCTTTGCCTTGATTTCCTTGATTTATACATAATGCACTTTGTGGGATGAAATAAAATTAGGATATTGCACATTCAATTTTACAAACATAATCAAGAAAGTGCTTATGTCAAAAGGGAACTGAATCTAAGCAAGATAACAAAAAATTGAACCACACTTGTGCTTGGTCTCTTTTGGGTCATTGGGTTTTCATGCAAATATTGGTCTTTTGGTTTGAATTAATCCTAGGGAAAAGCATGTTCTTGATTACCTTTGTCTTGTAAGTAATTCCTCATAGGGTCATCTAGGATCAAAATCATCACTTCACCCATCTGTCAAACATTAATCAAATTTCCATCTCACCAACAACTTTTGGAACTTTGAAACATCACTTATGCTAGAATTTTAGAAAAAATCATCATCTCCTTGTTTGGATTAACACACCTAGCCAAAATATCCTCTCATGTGCAATTTTACCTCTAGTATAACACAAATTATTAGGGTTTACAAGTTCAGCATCAAAAATCACCTCGTTTGGCTTAACACACCTAGCTAGATTAGCATCTTGGTTACAAGTTTGCATTAGGATAACACAACTTCTTAGAGTTTACAAGTGAATTATCACCTTGTTTGGCTTAACACACTTATCCAGACTATCATCAATCATCAATTAAATGAAATTAAGTCTTAAAATTCTAGCATTGATCCAAAGTTTCTAAAATTTTAAACACCCATATCATTCACACCTTTCATTCTTCATCTCATCATTGGTCCTAAAGCCCTCAGAGATCAACAAGTTCAAAACACAAGAACATGGAATATAAATTCAACTCATAAATCATGATTAATCTAATTCAACCAAACTATCCAAGCCTTACAATTCCAATTGATTTTCAAAACTTTCATTTGTACAATCCATACATGGGATCGTTATCTCCTCCAAACATCAATGGTACAAATGTAAGAATACCCAATCTAAGTTTCGAAACATCTTTTCCTATGGTAGGTTTAAATCAAAACCAAAACTTACAAATCTATTAACCAAGAAATCAAGGCACGAGCCTTCTCCCTTTACCAACCGTCAATCAATCGAATATGAGCAACACCTCGTTCATAAGTCAAAGCATCATGTCAAATACTGCCATTTTTCCATCGATATCACAACAAACAATGGCAACCATTCAAGCAACCCCAACAATCAACACCATCCCCAACCCACCGCCACCACTGCTAAAACACAACATGAGAAAATGATTCTACATCATGTTGTGAGCCGCTCAAGAAGCTTCCCCCAAAAAGGTGCTCCAAAACCAACAAGATGCACAAGTTCCACAATCCCAACAATACGCATAAGCGACACAAGAAGTCCAACAAGAATAGGTTCAACCTCAATCCCAACACCAAGCTCGAAAGACACAAGCACAATTCTGGGCACTATTGCAAGTAATCCATCAACAAGTCCATCAACAAGTAGCACAAAAGGGAGCCCAACAAAAAGCTTTGCTGGCACAAAAAAAGAAAAACCAATAAAAAGCCTTGTTGGAACAACAACAACATGACCAAAACAAATTATTACTCGCTCAATAGAGCTTGCATCAAACACAAGAATTACTCACTCAATAGAGCTTGCAACAGATTCCCACCACAATTGTTGAAAACAATAATCAAGATCTTTCCATTGATGAACACCTTGAAGATGTTTCCACCTCATTCGATGATCAAATCAACGTACATCAAGAGACATTTTTTAGTCATGATCAAAACCCCTCCTAAAAATATCTATTTCAAGGAGTGTTGATGTTATTTGATCCTATTAACATAAACCAAGATCCATCCACAAATGATCGTGTTGACAATGTCTCTACATCACCTAACGAGTTAGAGGAAATATCTGAAGAACTTATTCGAAAGCATGATCAACATCTTTCACCAAGGTCTAGCAATTATCCTTTCCAAAACATATGGACATCCTTTGACCTCATGAAATTTGAGAAACATCCTATGCCTAAGGAAGATATCCAAGAATACTTTATAAGCAATCCATTCTTTGAAATTGACCCATGTCAAGAACTTGATCCAAAGCATGTCGAAAGCAATTTTGAAATCATTGAAGATCAAGAATTTACATCTCCAAGCTACTACAATGATATAATGGACACTCTCCTATCTATATAAGAGGATCATATCCACATAGCACATACTTCTCCATCTACCCATTAGATTCTTTCTTTGGATGGACACGTAGATGATATTCATTCAAAATAAGAGTCTTATACTCTTGACATCATTATAAAGGAACAAGAGTCTCTTACTCTTAACATTTATACACATGGTCAAGATATAGAGAAATGTAGAGACATATCAGAAATGGGTCATGAAGAAGGCTTCTACATAAGTCATGAATAAAAAACATCTTGTGAAGTGAGTCATGACGAAGAATTTTACAAGGATAGTGAAGCATCAACACTTCTTGAAGAAGCAACTAAATATGATATTTCACAAGATCAAGCTAAAGATATAAATCAGGAATTCATCCCACTTATGGAAGATTTGATCACTTATAAAGTTGGATCACTTAACTTTCTTGGAGAAAGCAATCACATCAATAAAGCAACTGTCACTTTTGAAAATCCACCACAGAGAAAAGGAGTAGCTCCTTGTTTCCAAGGTAGATCATATCCCATTGCAAATTTTTTTTTTCAGCAAATGAACTATCAAGGCAGAGGATTAGGCCTACATGAACAGGGTATCCTAGAACCAATGCAAATTTTTGGCAATCCTAAGCATCAAGACCTTGCCCTCTGTTTTGCTTTATGGACCTGACAGTGTGTCCTTGTTTTGCGTTGATTTATACTTTTGGATATTCAGATACTCTATCTTGTGTGTGTATTGGATTGCCATTTATTGTGCGACAGACTATTCTATGTGATGTGATTTGAGTTATCTAATGATTTATGTTACATGTTTTATTGTTGTAATAATGATGTTAGTGATAACATGTTAGTGCATATGAGAATATTTGATGTATTAGGGAAGTGTCAGTTTTGATGAGTGTATTGGTGAAGGGGACGGATTCGCATCACTCACTTGCGAGCGCCCTACGATTCCGTGATTTCCTCTTCACGGTGTGTATTATATGCTGTTATATTTTATGATGATGGTTATTGTGTTTCAGGTTTGCAAGTACATGACACGGACTCCACCTGGTTTCACAGGTCTGAGCATGTCGATCCAACGGTTAAGTTGAAGGGAGATAGTAGCTAGGTAACATGTGTCAAGTTTACACCCTAACCATAGTGTGTCGTCAGTCGTCTATGTCGAGTCGTAGTTTGCCTTACTTTTATGTTATTTAATTCTAAAATATTCTTGATTTGGGAATAGATGTTTAGAATAATTGCATTATATCATGTTGATGATTATTTAATTTAAATTATGCAAAGTAGATAAAAGTTTAGATTTAAATTAATTAATTATATTTAATTTATTTAATTGATTAAATTTAATCCAAGGGGTTGAATCTAATTATTAAATAATTAAATTAATTAATTAATGTGTTGCAAGAAAATTAAAAGAAATAAAAGAATTAAAATTAATTTGGAATTTAATTTCAATTTGTGAAATTTAATTATTTTGAAATTTCATTTCAATTAAGTTGAAATTAATTTAGAAATTGAAATTGGTTTTTAAAAGCAAAGTTGGTTTTCAATTTTTGAAGATAATTGATAGTTAGATATTTTAAGTTTCAGTTTTGCATGCAAAATCAGATTTGGTTGTGCATGATATTTTCAATTAGGTCTGCATGTGTAAGGGGAATTTAGGAATTAATTTTGATTGCAAAATTCATGTATTGAGAGAATTCTGGTAGAGGAAAAAAAAACCTTCTTTTGGTGTGAGAAGATAATTTGGGAAATTGCATAGAGAAGAATTTAGAGTAAATTTTATGTCGTGGATTTGAATTGAGGGAAGATTGTTTTACATTGGTTGAGAATTATCTGGATTGGTTGCACTTGTGAAGATATCTCAAAAGTTCTTTGGAGGAGAATTTCATCAGAATTATCCTTTCCAGAAGCTTCAAAATTCAGGTTTTGTTCTTGTTTCTTGTTCTTGATTATTTTAAAATAAATATGGAGATTGTTAATTAATCTAGTTTGTGAATTTGTAAGAATTGTAGAGTTGGATTATTGGTATTAGAATTGAAATTTATCTGTAATTTGGGGAGGAATGAATAGATCTACTGTAGGATTTAATTTTGTAAATTGAGGAAATTGAAGAAATTATGGCTAGACTTAAAGTTTAGATTGTTGAGGAAATTTATTCCTTTAGAAAAACAATCAAATTTATTTTAGAATTCAAAATTTCTGTGGAAAAAACAAATCCGTTTTGGAAAACATCTGATTTACAATTTGACCCATTGGATTTTATTGTTCTTCTATTGTTTAAGTATTCAAGAAATTAGTTTTAAAGAATTAATTTTGTTTAACTTTTGTGAAAATTGATATTTCTGAAAAATCTCTTCAATCTACCTGTGGATGAAATTCTACAAAAATATATATACATATGTATATATATATATATATTTTATTAAATATATACATATATATATACATATAATATATATATATAGTTTACATATATTAAAATATTTTGTTTTAAATGAGATTTATGCCAATCATACGATGCCCATTATTAAAGATTGTAATTTTTGAAATTCGGGTCACTAAAATTGTCAAATTGTATTCATAAAAAAATCGTAGGGTTTTTGAAGTGTTGGGGGAGGCTTGAGAGGCGCTGCCTCCACAACCACCCCCATAAGGGGACGACTGTGGAGAAAGGGCCTCCGTAGCCCCCTCCACACCCCCTGTTATTAGCAGGCCACGCCCTTTATTTGGGGTTTGGCTGTGCTATGCACAGCCGCCCCCCAAACATAGGGACCGCCTGTGTATTGGTTAGTAAATGGCGGATTTTGGGTTGTTCATCTGCCATATCTCTGCTCTTTCAAAAAAAAAAAAAAACACTCAAACTTCTTCAGTCTGGTCGCCAATCCTTAAGGATATTTAGGGTTTGGGAAAATATACTTTGGTTTTCTAATATTTATAAATGATATTTTATTACAATTAAATTTGATAATAAATATTAAATATAGTAGTTAATAAAAGGAATAATAAAGAATAGTGTGTAAAAAAATACGATATATTTATATATATCATTTGTTCATTTTGAATTTAAAATTATAAATTTAATTTGATAAATTGAGGAGGAGAGTTTTATGTATTTGTTTTTAAATGAAAATATATTATATACCATGTATATATATATATATATTTAGGGATAAATTTAATATTGGATTTTAATTCAATTTGATACATGTAATGATATATCGGGTGGAGATTTAAAAGAAAAGACTTGTAGGCATGGGTAAATTTATAGAGAAAAGATATCTTATTTAAATGGAAATAATTATTTGATGCAAAGGAAAATTATTTGTTGAAATTTAATATATGTTATTAAATAATGTATTATTTATAAAATATATTATTATAAATACATATGATGTATATTTACATATTGTTTTCAATCAAGAGTATATTTAGTTTTTAATTAGTTTTATTTTAAGTGCATGTATTTGAGTTTGCATGAAGATTTTTAAAGGATAAGATTGAATGCATGGTAAGTTAGATAAGGAAAAGATATTTTGATATATTAAAGGTATTACCTGTTTTAAATAGGAATTTGAGTTAAATTGTTTGAAATAGAATTTAGTATATTTTATAGATTAAAGGCATTTATTATACACATTTCAATTATTTTGAAAGAGGAAATAGTTTTATATTATTGTGAATAGAGATTTTAAAGACAAGTGATGAATGCACGAACTTAAAGATATAGAGAAAAGATAGTTTACAAATTGAGTATATTCATGTTTTAATAGAGAATTGAAAAGATTTAAGTTTTGGATATAGACATAGAAAGGTTAGTGTCGATAATTTTATGTGGTATTAAGAGATAATTAAGGAGTTATTTGCAATGAAAAGTCAAGTAATTACCTTAAGTTATTTATTTTTATTCGAACAATTTAATTATTGGGAATGAAATTATGATTGAGATATGGATTTAGAATATCCAAATATAGCAATACCCTCGTGATTGTCTTTTATAATTATTTTCCTCATATGATGCAAGGGGTTGTGAGTTTTAAAATAGTAAAGATTCCCTATTATGAAAATAGGAAAGGGGTATATGGTTATTTGATTAAACCCTGTTATTGTGTCTTTGCTTTTGTAAATGTTAGCCATTGAATGAGTATGGATTTAGGAAATCCAAAGATATAAGATTTGATTCATGACTTGATTGCTTTTGTAGCTATGTCATCATGTTATATTTTGGGATATGGGATTATGTGTTAGTCCAATGTATAAGTCTTCCAGAGAATCTTAGAGGTTCTAAGAGGGTTGTCGATTTCCTTATGTCGACCAGTTGTTTTTCCCTTGGGTAGTGCATGATGTCTTATCAGTAGTTACCCGGTTTCCATGAACGGGGTTGTGTTGTTTTGTACCTCCTATGAAAGGAGTAGACTACGTGTTTAGGTTGCCTCCATTTGTTGGAGTGGATTTCGTTATTTTGTTTCCTCCTTGTGATGGAGTGGTTTTGGATACCCTGGTTGTATGCACTTGTGAGTCCCTTGGTGATAGTTTGTTTATGTGTTGTTGAATAGAAGAGTGGCTTCCATTAGGGGCCAGTGCCCGAAAGAGGTTGGATTTGGGTAACTTATGGAAGTGAGTTTAATCAAGTGATAACTAAAATTGAAATGAATATTGGGAAGTACTACACACTAAAAAGATAAGTTCTAGCTTCACTCATAGTCAAGTGCTAGTTAAGGCTTGAAATGAAGTGGAAAGGCCTCGAATGGCAGTCATCTATCTTGTTTGTATGAGAGGTATTTGATACCGCACTAGTAAGTATGAGGGCTGAGGATCGGTAGAGGCCACCAGGATTATCGGAGCCTATGAAGATCCGCTGAGGGTAACTTACTACGAGCTATGTGATGACACTTTGTCTAGGACAACTGTTTGTTTGTTGGTATTTGTTTATGTGTACTACGAGCTATGCGATGACACTCTGTCTAGGACAACCATCTATTTGTTGGTATTTGTTTATGTGTATGGTTCTTTGACCATACTTGATCTATTTTATGTCTAGAAGCAATGTGACTTATGTCAGTGTTGTGAGAGTTGTACTTGTATTATAATTGTTGTACTTATGTTCTTCTTGTATTGTACTTTTGTTTGGTTGAGTCAGTTTGAGTCTGCCTATGGTTAGAGGATGTTTATTTTTGTCCATGATATTTGGTTACTATCTCCTAGCATGGGGGGTGGTCTTTCGGGTACCACATGGTTGGGTGGAACATGCACCAAAACCATTAGGTCCCCTTTGTTCTTCAGTTCGTGGAAGCGAGACATCTAGCTGGACAGCTCACGGATCTTGTTATTCTTTTTAAGCACTGTTGTAATTCTACTTGTTATGAGTTGTATTTACCCCTCTTGTTGTTATGAGGTGGATCTTGTAATTATCATACCTATTTAATTTGACTCATTCTGGGAATGAGGATTGTAATCTTGTAATGGATTTATGTAATGGATATTCTACTCTTATCTTGTATTTCCTTATGTTGAATGAATGTTATTACTTGAGTTATTTATTGCTATGTAATTTAGATGATGTGTGTTAATGGGAAATTATGTAATCTCGGTTACGTAGCCTTAAGGGAGGTTGTCAATTATAGGTGAACATGTATGTGTAATTCGCTTTTATAAAAAAAAAATTAGTGCGCTTTTGTAGTAAATTGAAACTTCCTCTAGGGTTGTGTGGCGGGGCATTACACATGGTATCAGAGCCTAGGTTTAAACACTGGGTGCTTTGGGATTATGATGTACCCATTAAGCTTAGTTGTGTAGGTTTTCCAAGTGTACCTTATCTAATACCTTTTGTGTGTCTGTGTAGCAGTATGCCTCCTAGACACGGATGAGGTAGAGGTCGAGGACGTGGCCGAATAGCTGGTCGAGAGGGGAGTCAGCATGACTCGCCACCACATGTGTCACATATACCAGATCATGAGGTACATCAGGCCTCACAGAATGGCACAGGTGATGGTAGATAGTTAGATCCTCCAGGGGTCGAAGCTGCACATAAAGATTTTGAAGATGCTTTGGCACGTTTAGGTCTAAGACAGGCAGTACCTGTGGTTAACCCTATTGTGAGGATAGTTACAGCTCAGTCAGATATGTTGGCAGTGAACTATATGAGAGATTTGATTCGGTCACAACCACCTCGGTTTGACGGAGTTGGCACTGGTTTAGAGGCTGAGACTTGGTTGATAGGTCTTGACCATTGTTTTGCTATGCACCCATTTGATAGTAATACTAAAGCACGGTGCGCTATTATGCATCTGCAAGGATTTGCAGCCACTTGGTGGAGAATTGAGGAACAAAAGCTTCACATTGATATGAGTACAGTGACTTGAGAGATATTCCTTGAGCGGTTTAGAGCCCGTTTTCTTTCTGACCTTTGGCGTCAGCACAGGGGTGATGATTTTCATTCCCTACAACAATTAGCCATGACCGTAGATGAGTATGAGAGATGTTTTTATGAACTTAAATAGTTCGCAAGAATAGGAGATGATGAAGGGATGCTCGTGCAACATTTCATCAGAGGTTTTGATGTTCGTATTAGTGGTGGTGTGCGGGTCTTTGAGCCCAAATCTATGGAGACAGCTGTGGAGAAAGCATGGTTGGTTGAGGAGAACTTGAATTTGGCACTAGGAGGTCATTCAGGTGTGCAGATTAGTAGTGGTTCTGTAGTTGGGTCTAATGCACAACGGGATCAAACTCAGGGAGTTGGATCACTGATGACTCATCAGGAGCCTATTTAGAGTGGGCAATAGGAGAGTGTGCTTGGAAAGCGTAAGGACTCTCAGGATGATGGAGGTTCTTCATCTAGAAGGAACCGAAATTGGTGGTGCAATAAGCGCAATCGACAGGTACAACCAGCCCAGAGTTCACAATCTATTGCTAATTGGGTTAGTTTGGATCAGTCTACTGCACCGTTAGGAGGCAGTGAGTTTGGTTGTAACATTAGATGTTACTCTTGTGGTCAACATGGCCATATTGCTAGAAATTGTCCGCATCAGAGTACTTTTGGATTTGGATAGGGACCAGCAGTTTCAGAGCCGACAGTAGGTGTGTAGGCATGTCTCATGATGCATTTGTTGCGGTTGATAACCATTAGTCTGGTTATCGAGGTGTAGTAGTTGAGACTTTTGATGTTGGTATTGCAGTGTTGGATACTTGCCCTTAGGGGTCAAGGTTTTATTTTCTATGTAGTTTGTTTGAGGGAGTTATATCCCTACTTGTGTGCAGGCTTCCAGGAGTAAGCCTAACCCTTGGGGGGGAGAATGTAACACCCATTCGTTTTGCTTTATGGACTGGACAGTGTGTCCTTCTTTTGCATTGATTTAAAATTTTGGATATTTAGATACTCTATCTTGTGTGTGTATTGGATCGCCATTTATTGTGCGACAGACTATTCTATGTGATGTGATTTGAGTTATTTGATGATTTATGTTACATTTTTTATTGTTGTAATAATGATGTTAGTGATATAACATGTTAGTGCATATGAGAATATTTGATGTATTAGGGAAGTGTCAGTTTTGATGAGTGTATTGGTGAAGGGGACGAATTCGCATCACTTGCTTGCGAGCGCCTTGCGATTCCGTGATTTCCTCTTCACGGTGTGTATTATATGTTGTTATATTTTATGATGATGGTTATTGTGTTTCAGGTTTGCAGGTACATGACACCGACTCCACCTGGCTTCACAGGTCTGAGCGTGTCGATCCAATGGTTAAGTTGAAGGGAGATAGTAGCTAGGTAACATGTGTCAAGTTTACACCCTAACCATAGTGTGTCGTTAGTCGTCTCTGTCGAGTCGTAGTTTGCCTTACTTTTATGTTATTTAATTCTAAAATATTCTTGATTTGGGAATAGATGTTTAGAATAATTGCATTATATCATGTTGATGATTATTTAATTTAAATTATGCAAAGTAGATAAAATTTTAGATTTAAATTAATTAATTATATTTAATTTATTTAATTGATTAAATTTAATCCAAGGGGTTGAATCTAATTATTAAATAATTAAATTAATTAATTAATGTGTTGCAAGAAAATTAAAAGAAATAAAAGAATTAAAATTAATTTGGAATTTAATTTCAATTTGTGAAATTTAATTATTTTGGAATTTCATTTCAATTAAGTTGAAATTAATTTAGAAATTGAAATTGGTTTTTAAAAGCAAAGTTGGTTTTCAATTTTTGAAGATAATTGATAGTTAGATATTTTAAGTTTCAGTTTTGCATGCAAAATCAGATTTGGTTGTGCATGATATTTTCAATTAGGTCTGCATGTGTAAGGGGAATTTAGGAATTAATTTTGATTGCAAAATTCATGTATTGAGAGAATTCTAGTAGAGGAAAAAAAAACCTTCTTCTGGTATGAGAAGATAATTTGGGAAAATTGCACAGAGAAGAATTTAGAGTAAATTTTATGTTGTGGATTTGAATTGAGGGAAGATTGTTTTACATTGGTTGAGAATTATCTGGATTGGTTGCACTTGTGAAGATATCTCAAAAGTTCTTTGGATGAGAATTTCATCAGAATTAATCCTTTCCAGAAGCTTCAAAATTCAGGTTTTGTTCTTGTTTCTTGTTCTTGATTATTTTAAAATAAATATGGAGATTGTTAATTAATCTAGTTTGTGAATTTGTAAGAATTGTAGAGTTGGATTATTGGTATTAGAATTGAAATTTATTTGTAATTTGGGGAGGAATGAATAGATCTACTGTAGGATTTAATTTTGTAAATTGAGGAAATTGAAGAAATTATGGTTAGACTTAAACTTTAAATTGTTGAGGAAATTTATTCCTTTAGAAAAACAATCAAATTTATTTCAGAATTCAAAACTTCTATGGAAAAAACAAATCCGTTTTGGAAAACATCTGATTTGCAATTTGACCCATTGGATTTTATTGTTCTTCTATTGTTTAAGTATTCAAGAAATTAGTTTTAAAGAATTAATTTTGTTTAACTTTTGTGAAAATTGATATTTCTGAAAAATCTCTTCAATCTGCCTGTGGATGAAATTCTAGAAAAATATATATACATATGTATATATATATATATATATATATATTTTATTAAATATATACATATATATACATATAATATATATATATATAGTTTACATATATTAGAATATTTTGTTTTAAATGAGATTTCCGCCGACCGTATGACGCCCATTATTAAAGATTGTAATTTTTGAAATTCGGGTCACTAAAATTGTGAAATTGTATTCATAAAAAAATCGTAGGGTTTGTGAAGTGTTGGGGGAGGCTTGGGAGGTGCTACCTCCATAGCCGCCCCCATAAGGGGACGACTGTGGAGGAAGGGCCTCTGTAGCCCCCTCCACACCCCCTGTTATTAGCAGGCCACGCCCTTTGTTTGGGGTTCGGCTGTGCTATGCATAGCTGCCCCCCAAACATAGGGACCGCCTGTGTATTGGTTAGTAAATGGCGGATTTTGGGTGGTTCGCCTGCCATATCTCTGCTCTTTCAAAAAAAAAAAAAAACTCGAACTTCTTCAGTCTGGCCGCCAATCCTTAAGGATATTTAGGGTTTGGGAAAATATACTTTGGTTTTATAATATTTATAAATGATATTTTATTACAATGAAATTTGATAATAAATATTAAATATAGTAGTTAATAAAAGGAATAATAAAGAATAGTATGTAAAACAATACGATATATTTATATATATCATTTCTTCATTTTGAATTTAAAATTATAAAATTACTTTAATAAATTGAGGAGGAGAGTTTTATGTATTTATTTTAAATGAAAATATATTATATACCATGTATATATATATATATTTAGGGATAAATTTAATATTGGATTTTAATTCTATTTGATACATGTAATGATATATCGGGTGGAGATTTAAAAGAAAAGACTTGTAGGCATGGGTAAATTTATAGAGAAAAGATATCTTATTTAAATGGAAATAATTATTTGATGCAAAGGAAAATTATTTGTTGAAATTTAATATATTTTATTAAATAATGTATTATTTAATAAAATATATTATTATATATACATATGATGTATATTTACATATTGTTTTCAATCAGGAGTATATTTAGTTTTTAATTAGTTTTATTTTAAGTGCATGTATTTGAGTTTGCATGAAGATTTTTAAAGGATAAGATTGAATGCATGGGAAGTTAGATAAGGAAAAGATATTTTGATATATTAAAGGTATTACCTATTTTAAATAGGAATTTGAGTTAAATTGTTTGAAATAGAATTCCGTATATTTGTAGATTAAAGGCGTTTATTATACACATTTCAATTATTTTGAAAGAGGTAATAGTTTTATATTATTGTGAATAGAGATTTTAAAGACAAGTGATGAATGCACGAACTTAAAGATATAGAGAAAATATAGTTTACAAATTAAGTATATTCATGTTTTAATAGAGAATTGAAAAGATTTAAGTTTTGGATATAGACATAGAAAGGTTAGTGTCGATAATTTTATGTGATATTAAGAGATAATTAAGGAGTTGTTTGCAATGAAAAGTCAAGTAATTACATTATGTTATTTATTTTTATTCGAACAATTTAATTATTGGGAATGAAATTATGATTGAGATATGGATTTAGAATATCCGAATATAGCAATACCCTCGTGATTGTCTTTTATAATTATTTTCCTCGTATGATGCAAGGGTTTGTGAGTTTTAAAATAGTAAAGATTCCCTATTATGAAAATAGAAAAGGGGTATATGGTTATTTGATTAAACCCTATTATTGTGTCTTTGCTTTTGTAAATGTTAGCCATTGAATGAGTATGGATTTAGGAAATCCAAAGATATAAGATTTGATTCATGACTTGATTGCTTTTGTAGCTATGTCGTCATGTTATATTTTGGGATATGGGATTATGTGTTAGTCTAATGTATAAGTCTTCCAAAGAATCTTAGAGGTTCTAAGAGGGTTGTCGATTTCCTTATGTCGACCAGTTGTTTTTCCCTTGGGTAGTGCATGATGTCTTATCAGTAGTTACCCGGTTTCCACGAACGGGGTTGTGTTGTTCTGTACCTGCTATGAAAGGAGTAGACTACGTGTTTAGGTTGCGTCCATTTGTTGGAGTGGATTTAATTATTTTTTTTCCTCCTTGTGATGGAGTGGTTTTGGATACCCTGGTTGTATGCACTTGTGAGTCCCTTGGTGATAGTTTGTTTATGTGTTGTCGAATAGAAGAGTGGCTTCCATTAGGGGCCAGTGCCCGGAAGAGGTTTGATTTGGGTAACCTATGGAAGTGAGTTTAATCAAGTGATAGCTAAAATTGAAATGAATATTGGGAAGTACTACACACTAAAATGATAAGTTCTAGCTTCACTCATAGTCAAGTGCTAGTTAAGGCTTGAAATGAAGTGGAAAAGCCTGGAATAGTAGTCATCTATCTTGTCTGTATGAGAGGTATTTGATACCGCACTAGTAAGTATGAGGGTCGAGGATCGGTAGAGGCCACCAGGATTATCAGAGCCTATGAAGATCCACTGAGGGTAACTTACTACGAGCTATGTGATGACACTCTGTCTAGGACAACTATTTGTTTGTTGGTATTTGTTTTTGTGTACTAGGAGGTATGCGATGACACTTTGTCTAGGACAACTGTCTGTTTGTTGGTATTTGTTTATGTGTATGGTTCTTTGAACATACTTGATCTATTTTATGTTTGGAAGCAATGTGACTTATGTCAGTGTTATGAGAGTTGTACTTGTATTATAATTGTTGTACTTATGTTCTTCTTGTATTGTACTTTTTTTTGGTTGAGTCAGTTTGAGTCTGCCTATGGTTAGAGGATGTTTATTTTTGTCCATGATATTTGGTTACTATCTCCTAGCATGGGGGGTGGTCTTTCGGGTACCACATGGTTGGGTGGAACATGCACCAAAACCATTGGGTCCCCTTTGTTCTTCAGATCGTGGAAGCGAGACATCTAGTTGGATAGCTCATGGATCTTGTTATTCTTTTTAAGCACTGTTGTAATTCTACTTGTTATGAGTTGTATTTACCCCTCTTGTTGTTATGAGGTGGATCTTGTAATTATCATACCTATGTAATTTGACTCATTCTGGGAATGAGGTTTGTAATCTTGTAATGGATTTATGTAATGGATATTCTACTCTTATCTTGTATTTCCCTATGTTGAATGAATGTTATTACTTGAGTTATTTATTGCTATGTAATTTAGATGATGTGTGTTAATTGGAGATTATGTAATCTCAGTTACGTAGCCTTAGGGGAGGTTGTCAATTATAGGTGAACATGTATGTCTAATTTACTTTTATAAAACAAAATTTAGTGCACTTTTGTAGTAAATTAAAACTTCCTCTAGGGTTGCGTGGCGGGGCATTACAAATAGGGTATCCTAGAACCAATGCAAATTTTTGGCAATCCTAAGCATCAAGGCCTTGGTTATTTGGCAATCGAGGGATCTCAACATATCAGTAATACTTCCACAAAACTCAGGGTAACTTTGTCTCAAGCAAATGTCAACATAGAGGGCACGAAGAATCTTTATGATGAAACCAATGCCAATACTACAACTAGCCATATCATGAATCTTCATCCACCCATCACCCCATCCAAAAATTGGGACCAACATCAAAAGAAAGATTTGAATCAAAGCATGAAGAATGTTATCAAGGAAAATGAAGCTAAGAAGCATGAAGGACAAATCAAATACATATGGATACCAAAGAATACAAAGAAATACTATCTATCAAACTCCATTAGTCAAAGAAACTATGGGGCAAACTAAAAAAGGAAAATTATCCATCAAAGATGCTAGCAAAGGAAAAAGCATGCTTCTCAAGTGACATAGTGTATCAGGCAGTTGGTCCTAATTCCATGCACACTTCCATAACCACCCATCATTGCTCATCTTCCCAAGTTTGGAGAGTCAAAGGTTCCAAACTGTCAACCAATCCATATTTTATTCCTAAATAGACTCCATCCACACATCCACGCATGATACCAAATTCTCACATTGACCATGTGTTGGCAACAACCCTTCATCATACGGATTCAGAAGGCACTCTATTGCGATGTACACACAAAGAAAAAGCTAACTCCGGTATTAGCAAAGAAAATCAAAAATCTCAAAAGTTGCATTCAAGTGAACGTATCTTAGCAAAGAAGCTTCTTCAAGAAGGATGTTGATGGCACATCATGACACAAGAATTAATGTCAGAAGAACCAGGTGATTCAACACTGGCTTAAAATATCTCAAAAAATACAAAAAATTCAAAAAAATATAAAAATCCAAAAAAAAAAAAAAGAGAAAAAGGATTGGAAATAGTAAAGAGAAAAATCATCCTCCAGTGAAAACCAATTTGGTGGTGCTTTGGGCAAGTACCATGATGAAAACTTGGTAAAAAGGTGTCATGTGTAGAATCGATCATCTGCATGCACCATTTCAGGTGAAATAATTTTATCACATCCATAATTAAGCCAACATTCCCTCCATCTTATCCATAATAATTTTTCTCATCCATGAACCATTTATCCAATCCATTTTTATCTATCTACATCCATACTCCAAGTTATCTTAATCTTGATGAAATTTTGGTGCACACTTTACACTTGCTTATGATAGACACTTGACATGGGTCATTTTCATTGATCCTATCCTATCCAACATTATCTGAGCCTTAAATCATTATCCAAATGAGCATCCTCTATTCAAATACCTTATCTTGTTGCCAGATAATCCTTTGCATAATTTGAATGCTTACCATATCCATCCATCCATCCACACACCTATCCAACAATTCACCCATGGCATTCCATACATTGCTAGACACTGGGGGGCAGATATTTACATCTTTCTTCGAGAATAAATCTTGATACATATCGTCTAACTTATCTCCTAATCTGAACATTGGAAAACTTGAAATCAGATTGGTCAAAGCATTTGTGAGCCAAAAAATCCAAATCACTAGCCCATGGCATATTTTCACAAGACGATGTTCCTTATCAAGCTTTATCTTTCATCGAACATCAATCTGAACAATCAACATTAGTTGCATCTGCTGCGCATGTCAGCATCACAACAAATCATCAAAACAACTTTGTTCCAAATCAAGCTTGATCAATTGAATCCAATCAATTATCACCTTGTTTGACTTAAGACGCTTATCAAACTATCATCTTATGCACAAGTTTACTCTAGGATAACACAACTTCCTAGAGTTTACAAGTGCATTATCATCTTATTTGACTTAACACACTTAGTCAAATTATCCAATCCATTATCATATTATTTGACATAACACACTTAGTCAAATTATCCAATCCATCATCAACTTGTTTGACTTAACACACTTAGTCAAACCATCCTCTTTTGTACATGTTTACTCTAGGATACCACAACTTCCTAGAATTTACAAGTGCATTATAACTTTTGTTTGACTTAACACACTTAGTCAAACTATCAATCCATAAATCCGATTGATCAACATTAAGATTGGTTTTCAAAAAAATCCCTAAACAAAGCACTGCTATCGTCATCACATATCATATCCAAATTGTCAAAATTATGTGAAAATTCAAAAACATCCAAATCATTCAAAAATCCAAAAACATGTCGAAATCTCAAAAGTCTTCAAAAAATTCATCATTGAGTCTTATCGGTCCATCACCTTGCCAAAATACATCATCTCTGAGATTGAACATAGGCAAGGTTGATTTTTTATCATCCCCCGAGACATTTTAGGTTAGTCCTTTAGGTGTCTGTCGCATTGGCAATCCGTTTGCCCATCTTTTTCACATCTTCAGTTAGTCCTTTAGGCGTTCGTTGCAATGGAAATTCGTTTGCCCATCTATATCATCAGTAGTAAAGTCAATTTTTTGTCTGAAATACGTCATCTCTGAGCTTAAATGTAGGCAAGGCCATCCTTGATCAGCCCCCGAGACACAAAATACCAAAAACATTAAAAAATCTGAAAATTCCAAAAGCAACCTCAAAACATTTGAAAATCCTAAAATGGTGCACCCATTTCATCTCACTTTCACCCATGATTTTAGTCACTCATAATAAAATCAATCATCACCTTCACCCTTTGGTGAGTTAGTCATAAGCAAGTCTAGCAGGTTCAAAAGTGAACACTCTAATCATCAGAGTCTTGAAAGTCTAGGTTAGTAAGAAAGCAAGTTGGTCAACTCGAAATATCAATAGCTTATCATCCAATCAATTCCACCAAAACTATGATCACAACATATCCTAGGATGAAGCTTTCCTATGATGGACATAAGCATTAGGTACCCCATAGTAGTTAGTCTTGGCTAGCGGTATGAAGAACATTAGCTTGTTTGGTTTTTTATTGACTTATCTTATTTTGTGCTCATTCTTAGGACCTCTTAATGATTCCTAAACAAAAAAGGTTTAGAGAGAAAGGAATGGGGCAGTGATCATTATCTTCTTGATCTATTGAGCTTGTTGGATACTCTTGTAAAGTAACTTGGTGAATACTTTCTTTGTTAGGTCTGTCCTAACAAGGTTTTCGTATGTCAAGTGTGAACAAGAATACTCCTATCTGATTGTCGAGTCAAATTCCATCACACTGCGTACAATGCCATCTTGATCCTTTATACCTTGATGCATCGTACCTATGTATGTTATCAAACATATAGTAATTGGCCCTTTGAAAATCCCAACTCCTGGTAAGAAAATCATCATCATCGGTAATAATGTGAACTCGTGTGGATCCTCCTTCCATCCATATTATTCTTCTTATTCTTCTATCTTTACTAATATTTCTATCTAAAATCGGTGTGTTATATCAAAATATAAACAAGGCTACCCATGGCTAATGACTTTCTATACATCATTAGATCGTCTACATCAAAGAATTATCTTCTATTCTTTGATCAATAGAACCATTCCTATCGCATTTTATCGCGATCTCGATCGAAAAATCATACATTTTCGCCACTTGATCTCTCGAGGGGGCAATATACCAGCATAATCCTTCTACTGGGGCAATAGTGGAGCATCTAAAAAAAATTGAGAAATTTTGAACTTTGATCATAGCAGTTTATTCTTTGAATCAATGCAGCAATTACATTACTTTAAAGAGGGGAAAAATGTAGACATGGAAAATGTACAATTCGATCCAACACACTGGATCTTGATTTACTAACACCATTTCATCCTGAATCATCTCCTTTGCTAGTCATTCAAGTGAATAATTTGTATTTGATTAAATTCATCATTCTTCATCTCTTGTTAATTAAATAAATCAATTTTATTTAATTAATTTTGTAAAACTCCTTTTAATTAAATAATTCATTTTATTTGATTAAATCCCCAAAGTCTTCTTATTAAATTGAATAAATTAAACATTATTTAATTTAATCTAACATTACCCCTCCTTAGTTAAATAAATAAAATCATTTATTTAATTAAACCCTTCCTCTAAATTTTATTTAAGTCAATTCTTAAATTTAATTCTAAATTGTCACATCTCCTAATTCTTCATTAAATTAATTAAGCTTTGATTAATTTAATCTTAATCTATGTCATATCCTCTAGAGAATGCAACTTGCACAATAAATCAATTACTTTGATTTATTAAATATCTATTTTCTCTCAACATGGCATAAAAAAGGAATATTGCCTCAAGTTTGAATTTGAATTCAAATGGACTTAGTCCTTCCAAAAAGACATTCAATGCCTCTTACATGTCCTTGTGAATTGAGCCAAGTGACATTAACTCCATTCCTCTTTCCCTCTCACATGTCACATTCAAATTTGAATCCAATGAAATTTATCATGCACATAGACCAAAATGTACTCATTCCTCCTCCAATCACATGTGGAAAAGTGGCTTCTTCTCATTGGTTGGTCTTTTATCCCACATTCATCCAAATCCCCCATTATTTCAGTTTGGGAATCTATAAATGAGAGACTCTTCCTCTCATTCTATAATCCACAATTTGAGTAAACTTACTCTACTCAACTTATTCCTCAATCATATCTAGTTTCATCCATTTCTTCATATTCTTAGCTAGGTTATGCATATTTTTATCATGAAGCTTGATTGAATCTTCATCAAGGTGGATCACTCATCAAACCATCAACAAATCTTACAAAGGAGCTGGGAAAGGGATAATTTTTGCATAACAATTGGCATCAAATCTGTAATGCCCCGCCAAGTAACCTTAAAAGAAGTTGCAATTAACATCATAAGCGAACCAATTTTTTTTTTTATAAAGTGCATTTAACATACACATTCACTTACTAATTAACAACAACATCTAAGGCTATAAGGTTAGGATTACTTTAAACCCACACATACATATTACATATAACCATAGCATTATAACTTAAGAAATAAACATCATACATCAAGAATACCACATAACATAATAAGATAATCAACCAATATACAATCTCATAAACATTATCTTAATCCAACAGTTACATCACTCATTCCTAGAATGAGACACTAGTACAAATGTATTACAATTACATAACTCCACCTCTTACAAAAGAGGGATAAAGTATCATATACAAACTGAAATATTACAATGCAAGAAATTACAACAAGAACCGTGAGCTGTCCATCTGGATGTTTTGCCACTAAGTACTGAAGATCAATGGGAATCCAACGGTTTTAGTGCATGTTCCACCCAACCAATGTGGTACCTGAACGCCCACCACCCATGCTAGGAGATAGTAACAAAGTAACATGGACAAAGATCTACTACCTCTAACCAAAGGCAGACTCATACTGACTCAAACTGACATAACCAAATAAATATCATTAATAAGTACAAATCTAGTTCAACTCAAGTACAACACAAGTACAAATCAAACATCACTGACATAGGTCACATTGCTTCCAAACATAAAGTAGATCAAGTATGCTCACAGAGCCATACATATAAAATAATTAACAACAGTTGTCCTAGATAGAGTGTCATCATAAGGTTTGTTATGAGATCTCCTCTAGGCATTCTTCAGAGGCTCCGACACAAGTAATCCTGGTGGCCTCAACCGAATCCCGACACTCATACTCACTCAAGCGGAATCAACTACTTCTCGCAAGAACAAGATAGTTGATCTTGCCATTCCAGGCCTTCCCACTCATCCCAAGTCTAAACAATCCCTTGTGTCTATGAGTGAGGTAAAATTATCTTTATTAGTGAGAAGTTAGTCCTAATATTCTAAGTACATTAATTTAATTATCACTTGATTAACTCACTTTTGAAGGTTACCCGGTTTACCATTTTGGGCTCCGGCCCCTTTCAAAAGCCACTCTTCTAATGAACAACGCACTCACAACCAATCACCAAGGGAAACATAAGTGCATACAAACTAGGCATCATAACCACTCTAACACAAGGAGGATACAAATAATAGAAACTCAATCCAAACATCTTGGAGGCAACAATCACATAGTCCACTCCTTTCACAGGAGGTACAAAAGATCTCATTCCAAACATCTTGGAGGCAACAACACATAGTCCACTCCTTTCATAGGAGGCAACAAGATAAAACCACATAACAAGGTCACTCCATATAAGGAGACACGGATCCCATAATCCGCTCCTAAACCAAGGAGGTGCAAACATCCCCGTTCGTGAAAACTGGGTAAAATTGAAAAGACGCCATGCACTACCCAAGAGAGAACAACTGGATGACATAAAGATTCAACAACTCTTACCCTCTAAGTTCTTCTGGAAGACTTATAATTTAGGACTAACACTAAATCCCAAAACCAACAATGTAACTTGATGACATAGCAACCGAAGCATTCAAGTCATTAATCAAATATAATATTTGGATTTCCTAAATCCATACTCATTCAATAGGTAGTGTTGACAAAGTCAAAGACACGATAACTAGATCATTTAAAATAATCATAACCCCTATTTCCCTTTTCATTATTGGAAATCTAAAACAAATAAACTTACTTCCCTTTACCGAACACAGAGAATTAGATCCTTTAAGATAATCATGAAGAAGATACTACTTTTGGATATACTAAATCCATATCTCTTTTATAATCCAATCACAATGATTCAATTAATCTAAATAGAAATTAATAAATAAAATAATTGATTGCCCCATCAATAAAACAAATTTTTAATTTACTTTTAAATCAACACAAATCCATGCAAGTAAACTCTTTCCATTTCCTAACCAAATCTTACATTTCATTCAATTTCCTATTTAGAACATACAATCACTTTAATATAATAAAATATCTTTCTCTATACATTTTCTACACATACCGATCATTTCTTTTAAAACATTAATAATACCCAATTTGCAAACAACATAATAAAATAAGATAAAATATTATTTATTATCTCAAATGGATATATATACCTTCAATATATATATACTAAATATAAATTAATATATTTAAATATATTTAATCATTAACATATCTTCTATTCTTTACAGAATATCAAATTGATTAATTCAAAATAAAATATCCTTTATCATCAATTTTCCAAAATATAAATATACTTTTCCAATTAAATCAAATTAATAATTGGACCTTTTACATATGAATTTAAATTCCACAATTAAATTTTAAATTATGCATTCTTTAAATCAAATATTTAACTCCTTCAATTAAACTTTAACATGCCATTTTAAAATAAACAATAATTTCCCCATATGTTTATAATT
This sequence comes from Sequoiadendron giganteum, assembly GCA_007115665.2. Lineage (NCBI taxonomy): Eukaryota > Viridiplantae > Streptophyta > Pinopsida > Cupressales > Cupressaceae > Sequoiadendron > Sequoiadendron giganteum. The sequence continues at coordinate 194,339,357 of CM021107.1, read as the reverse complement.
TTAATTCCACTAATCTAATATACAAATTTTATTTAAAATAATATAAATAAATATAATACTTTAATATTATATATTATAATATAAAATATTATTAAATAATATTTTTAATATTATAATAACAATACATAAAATATTAATATTTATAAATATCAATTTATTATTATTTTATTTTCAGAACAACCATGGGAAAATAACTTAGCAGCAGTCTCATGTTTCAAGTGTAACTCAAAAACTCCGATCTAGGTATTTACAATTTTTTGACAGGGATAGTAAAATGGCCAAATGCAAAAACCCTTTAAATTTCCTGACAACCCAGTTTGTGTAAGTGAAGTTATAGGCAACGCAACCAGACCATTTTACCATGAAAAATATAACTATCCTACAGATTTTAAAATCCAATTTTTAATAATAAACAAAAGGTTTCATTTTCTAAAAATATTCTAAATGAATTGTTCAATCTCTATGTTTGATTTTAATAACAACAAAACCAATTTCCCCAAATAATTTAAATTCAACTAAGGTTTTCATAATTTTCACAAACAAAGGCTGTAAATTTGTTTAATTCTTTTCTTCTAATATCAAATTTAAGGCTCTAAAACAGATTTAACAAACAAAATCTTTAATCATTACTATTTTAAAGAAAAACAATCAAGAACAATACAACACAAAGAGGAAAACCTGGTACAAGAAGCTACAGGAAGAGATGAATTTCTGATGCAAGCCTCCTCCAAAGATTTCCTGAATTTTCTTCAATCCTCCAATGAATCCAATCCAAAATCCAACAAATGCAAACAATATTTCCTTCAATCAATTATACAATCAAACTTTCTTCAAACCCTTGTGCGAATTTTCCAAAAAATTTTCCCTACTGTAAAAATGTATTTTTTTCCTAAAACTCTTTTTGTTGCCCTAAAATTAAAACATGTATTCTTTATAAATCAAAAATACCTAATACAACCCCAATTCACATTACATGCAAATTAGATATTTCAATTTCAATTTCAAATTTCAATTTCACTTTTCGAAAACCCACTTTCAATTTAAAATGCAATTTCAAATAATAAATTAATTTCCAAAGTTGCAACCAATTTCTCAAATAAACATTTAATTACAATTTCTAATTTAATTCCCACACGTTGAAATTAAATTCCAAAATTAATTTTAATTCTTTTATTTCCTTTCATTCTCTTGCATCACGTTTAATTAATTAATTTAATTATTTAATAACTAAATTCAACCCCCCTAGATTAAATATAATTAATTAAATAAATTAAATATAACTAATTAAATAAATTAAATATAATTAATCAATTTAAATATAAACTTTTATCCACATTGTACTATTTAAATTAAATAACCATCAACATGATTTAAATGCAATTATTCTAAATATCTATTTCGAAATCAAGAATCCTTCAGAGTTAAATAATATTAAAGCAAGACAGACAATGACTCGACACACACAACTGATGACACACTAAGGCTAGGGCATAGACTTGACACATGTTACCTAGCTACTATCTCACATTCAACTTAACTGTTGGATCAACACACTCAAACCTGTGAAACCAGGTGGAGTCGATGTCATGTACCTACAATCCTGCAACCAAGTAAACAACATCATACAATATATCCAACATATAATACACATCATGAAGAAGGAATTATGGATTCGTAGGGTGCTCGCAAGCAAGTGATGCGAACTCGTCTTCTTCACCAATACACTCATCGAAACTAACACTTCCATCATAATTCCAATAGTCTCATAATAACATCTCATGTTAACTCTACAACATCATAAATCTATAATGCATGTGAAGCAATAATCAAATAACTATATCCCACAATAATAGTTGTCGCTCAATAGTAGCGATCAAAACATCATAACAAAATGTATCCAGTATCAAAATAACTGCAACCAAACATAGCATAAAACAACTTGAACAAGAATCAAAATGGAGGGGTATTACAAAATCCCACATGGGATCATGAGATTGCTTTGTTTAAATTAGGATTTTATTTACCTTTCATGTTGTTCTTCATATTTTCCTATTTTGAGCATTTATAAATGGATTTCATGGGGAATCCTTCTTTTATTCTGCATATCAACTAACTAATTTTTTTTTTTGTCATGTCTATGCAAGAATAGGATTGTGGTTCACACAATTCAATGGGAAGTAAGAAACAAACAATTTTTTGATTGAGTCAAGAAAGGGAAAACAAGTTAATAAGCCAATATAAAATAACGTGAGGTTAGTTTATAGTAGGAGGTTAATTTATGATTTTGGATTTTACTTAGGATAAAATAGTTGGAGTAGATCATAATGAAGAGAGATTTTGGAAAATCAATTTATATATTATTATGGATAATTAGGTGGATAGATCAAACATATCAATACATATGAAAGCGAACCTATGTGTGCATTGAAAGATATCAATTTGAATCACCTAACTTGAACATATTAACAATCACTTAATTTTGGCAAAGAGATTATTTTATGTCTTCATTTAATTGGAGCATGGAAAAACATTTTAAACCTCATGTTCTAGTCCAGTTCTCTATTTTTATCTCACACCCAATGCATGCAAGATTAAGAACCATTTGCATAACATGAAAAATTGATCTTAATATTTTCAATATATCCATTAATTTCAATTTTAAGTAATTAATCATCAATAATTTTTTTCTTATTAATATGCAATATTTAATAATTTTAATTACAATAGTTATTTAAAATTGATTTTAATTAATAAACTTAGGAATCCATAGTAAATTAGTTTTCAACCAGAATGTGTTTTTAATAAATCTATTCTTAAAAAATGACAATTGAAAAATTAAATACAATTTAAATTTTTAAATAATTAATTTTTCTAATAATAATAATTTGTCTCCAAAATTTAAGGTAGGATATAAATTTATCTCTATTTTAGTTTTATATTTATTAGACCTAAATGCACATCTATATTTGATTTATTATTATTTAATTATCTTTAAAATGTGTTCTTTTAAAAAGTTAGTCCATAAATTTAGGTATGACATATTTATTGCAATGCTTATGTGGTACTAAATAATCTATTACTTTGTTGTTATTTATTGTGATTATTTTTTATTTGAACATTACACATGATGGTCTCAATAATGAACTTTTCAAAAAAGAAAGATCTTTAATATTCAATACTTTTTATAAGTAGTATTTAGTCCATATTTTTGGGAGTAAAAACATTATTATGTATGTGATTTATGGGTTAGTAGCAATAAAATAAAATGGGGAGAAGTAGAAAAGATTCAAAACTAGTCAATTAGAAGGAAATTTAAAATAAAAGTATTAGGTTTGTATGAATTACTTCTAGTAAAAACATGTTCCTTAATGGGTGTATGAACAAAAGAAAAAGAATTGGAGAAAACAAAATAATTTATTAAGTGATGCAGGAGCATCCAGTGGTGTAAGTGCAATCCTACATCACCCAAAAATATATTTACTTTCATTTAGATTTTTTTTGTAGATGTTTTTGCATTTCTGGATACCTTTTTCGTCGAAGAAGAATTCTCAACTTTCAGAACTGCTTTTCTGCTTTTTCTGCTCGACTGCTATTTTTAGCAGGTATGAATTTGAAGGCATAAGGAGACAAAAATTTAAGGGAAGCTTCAGGACATAATAATAAACACTTTGGTGAAAGAATCAGATCAAGAGCATTTCCAGTTCAAAAGTTATTCAAGTTTCAATTTTTGTTTTTTGCCTTATGAAATCTTCAGAGCTAATTTTGAGGTACTTAGAGGCTCCGGATGGGCCTGAAAAATTGACAGAATACGAAAGTGGTTAGCCTTTAGGCCCCACTTTCCAGCAAGAGATCTTTGCGAGAGCTTTCCGAAAAGGTATTATCATTGAAGATCTGACGGTTAGATCTTGAGTTAGGGCTTCCGAAAGTTGGTGCATAATTTGAATCCCGTTTTTGGCTCCAAACAAAGAAACGGGCTATTTATGGGCGAGTTACTATTTCTTTTAGGCAGTTTTTGGGGAAAGAAGATCGCATGCTGCGAATAGGGGAATTTCTGTAGTTTCTTTCTGTAATTTGCATGTATTGCAAAACTCGAGGATTTGAGATCCTCTGCATGTAGGAATTTCATACTTTGAAAATAATAAGATTTGTTAGTTTTTCTGTGTGATTTTCTGTGTCTCGGGTTGCACCCTCATCAAGTGGTATCAGAGCGGGTTTTCTTGAGCGTGTGGACAGATCGCCGATCGTGAGGCAGTTCGCACCAGGACTATGGTTGTGGGTTCAAGATATTCAAGATGCCTCCAAGAGTGGCGCGTGGTAGGCGAGGTGGTGCCAGAAATGCTGGTGGAAGAGATCCATTAGCGGCTGAGGGTTTCAGAGCCCTCCAGAGACAAATAAATGCATTACAAAGAGAGTTAAGAAGAGGGGTAAACCCGAGAAGGGGAGAAGAAAGTGAGGATGAAGAAGAGGTGGAAGATTCAGATGTAGAAGAGGAAGAAGAAGCTATTGATCAAGATCAAATGCGGCTGATAAGGGCCATTTCGAAGATCGAAAAAAGACCTAGAGTAGAAGTTCCCAATTTTTCCGGAAGTCTAGACCCGGAAGAGTTGATTGATTGGATCAATGAGTTGGAAGAGTATTTCAAGTATGAAGAAGTAGAGGACCCAGATCGGGTTAAGTTTGCAAAAACGAAGCTAAAGGGCCACGCCAGTATCTGGTGGAAAGAGGTCCAACTAGAAAGAAATAAGAGAGAAAAGGGAAAGATCACCAGATGGGATCGCATGGTGGAGAAACTGAAGAAGCAGTTCATGCCAATGGACTATGAGTTAGATCTATTGAAGAAATTGCAAGGGTTGAAGCAAGGAAGTAGATCTGTGAAAGAATACACAGAAGATTTTCACAAGATGATCATCAGAACGGGACATGCAGAGGCCAACAAGGAGAAGGTAGCCCGTTATCTTAATGGGTTACGGCCAAGCATTCAAGAGGAGTTAAGCCTGGTCAGAATGGCCACCATTGAGGATGCTTACCAATTTTCGCTGAGAGTTGAAGAGAAGCTGAACAAGAGATTTGACAGCAAGCAAAAAGGACGAGGAGGTCAAAGCGGAAGGGGTAGCGGAAGATCTTTTGGAAGCCGAAATGAGGATGAGAAGAAAAATGAAGATGTGGGTACCAGTCGAAGCCAGAGGAATGATAACTTCTACCGCCCACGTGATCAGAATGGTGGTGATCAAAGAGGTAGAGGACGAGGAAGATTTGGGCAAGGACCTGGAAGAGATGGTTTCAGAGGAACTTGTTTCCGATGTGGTGAAGAAGGGCATCGAGCCTATGAATGTCCACAATACCAAGGAAGGATAGATAAAAGGCCAGAAGGTCATGCAAGAGTTGCGCATGTAGATGAGGAGGCTCAATCTGAGCATTCAGATGATGCTGAAAGGGGAGAAGCCCTAGTGGTTAGAAGAGCCTTGGTGACTGAAGAGAAGGAGCCAGAACAGAGGAAGAATTTGTTTCGCACAAGGTGCAAGTGTGAAGACAAATGTTGTGATGTCATTATTGATGGTGGGAGCACTGATAATCTAGTGTCAGAAGAAATGGTTACAAAGTTGAAGCTGAAGAGGGAAAGGCATCCACATCCATATCGGATTGCCTGGTTGCAGAAAGACCACAAAGTTCTAGTCAATGAGCAGTGCCTGGTGAAGTTCAAGATCGGAAGCTATCGTGATGAGGTACTCTGTGATATCATCCCCATGGATGCATGTCACATGTTGTTGGGAAGGCCGTGGCAGTTTGACAGGCGAGCTGTACATGATGGCCATGCAAACACTTATTCCCTGATGAAGGGTGGAGTCCGCCATAAGTTGAAACCCCTGAAGAAGGCCGAAGAAAAGGTATGCAGTAGTGCTAGAATTTGTTATGTCGATGGAAGGAAATTTTTAGAAGGCATAAAACATGAGCGTGTGTGTTATGCATTGATTCCTAAAATGGATAAGGAGGGTAGTGAGAAGGTTCCAGTAGAAGTTTCTGGGTTATTGAATGAGTTTCAAGATATTGTTTCTGATAATGTACCTGAGGGTTTACCACCAATGAGGAAGATTAGTCATCAGATTGACTTGATCCCAGGAGCCAGTTTGCCAAATAAGGCAGCTCATAGAATGACTCCTGCAGAAAATGAGGAGTTAAACAGACAAGTTGAGGAGTTGTTGAGAAAGGGTTTGATTCGAGAGAGTTTGAGTCCATGTGCAGTACCTGCAGTACTAGCACCAAAGAAGGATGGGGAGTGGAGGATGTGTACAGACTCTCGGGCCATAAACAAGATAACAATCAAGTATAGATTTCCCCTGCCAAGGATGGATGACCTGATGGACTGTTTGAGTGGAGCTCAGTACTTCACAAAGATTGATCTGAAGAGTGGATATCACCAGATTCGGATTCGAGAGGGAGATAAATGGAAGACCGCCTTCAAGACCAAAGAGGGCCTGTATGAGTGGTTAGTCATGCCTTTTGGGCTAACCAATGCACCGAGCACATTCATGCGACTCATGAATGAGGTATTGAAAGAGTTCCTATGAAGCTTTGTTATTGTGTATTTAGATGATATTTTGATATTCAGTAAGTCATTGGATGAGCATATAATGCATATTGGTAGAGTCTTTGAGAAGTTAAGAGAAGAGAAATTCCTGATTAATCTGAAGAAGTATAGTTTTGTGAAGAAGGAGTTAGTGTACTTGGGGTTTGTTGTCTCGACAAAAGGTCTCAAGATGGACCCAGAGAAGGTGAAGGCTATTCTGGAATGGCCTACCCCAAGAACTACTACTGAGGTGAGGTCTTTCCATGGTTTGGCCAGTTTTTATAGAAAGTTTATTAGAAACTTCAGTAGTATTTGTGCACCCCTAACTGAAACAATGAGAGGGGATAGAAAAGAGTTCAAGTGGAGCACTGGAGCAGCAAGGAGTTTTGATCTATTGAAGCAGAAGGTGACAGAACAACCTGTTTTGGCTCTCCCGGATTTCAATAAGGTGTTTCAAGTGGATTGTGATGCCAGTGGTTGTGCCATTGGAGCAGTGTTAAGCCAGGAAGGTAAGCCCATTGCCTATTTCAGTGAAAAGTTAAATGATGCAAAGAGAAAGTACTTTGTATATGACCAAGAATTTTATGCAATAGTTCAAGCATTAAAGAAATGGAGGCATTATTTGTTGCCGAAGGAATTTGTTATGTATACTGATCATCAAGCATTGCAGTACCTGAGTAGTCAGGGAAAATTAAATCAGAGGCATATGAAATGGGTAGAATTTTTGCAGAGTTATACATTTGTTTTAAAGCATAGGAGTGGGAAGTCAAATAGGGTTGCAGATGCCTTAAGTAGGAGGCATACATTGTTGATAGAAATGCAGATTGAGGTGGTTGGGTTCAGTGAACTCAAGACATTGTACCCGAATGATCCTGATTTTGCAGAGGCTTGGAAAGCTTGCAAGGAACCTGTTACAGTTGACAAGACAAAGTGGTTGGATTTCCTAATTCAAGAAGGCATGTTGTTTAAGGGAAGTCAATTATGTATTCCGAGGAGTTCCATGAGGGAGAATCTGATAAAGGAGAAGCACAGTGGAGGAATGGCAGGACATTTTGGTCGGGATAAGACCATTTCCATTATCAGTGAGCATTATTATTGGCCTCAGTTATCACAAGATGTGAAGAAGTTTGTGCAGAGTTGTAGGGTATGTCAAATGGCTAAAGGAGTGAGTCAGAATACAGGGTTGTATCAGCCCTTACCTGTACCAGAGAGGTCGTGGGAGGATATAAGTATGGACTTTGTTCTTGGTTTGCCAAGGACACAGAGAGGGAATGATTCAGTATTTGTGGTGGTTGATAGGTTTTCGAAGATGGCACATTTCATCCCATGCCAGAAGACCCATGATGCAGTCCACATTGCTGACTTGTTCTTCAAAGAGGTGGTGAGGCTACATGGTTTGCCAAAGAGTATAGTCTCAGATCGTGACACAAAATTTGTTGGATACTTTTGGAGGACCTTGTGGAAGAAGTTGAAAACAGAGTTAAAGTTTAGTTCTGCACACCATCCCCAGACTGATGGGCAGACTGAAGTTGTGAACAGGAGTTTGGGTAACCTATTGAGATGCTTGGTAGGAGATAAACCAAAGGGATGGGATTTGATCTTACCCCAGGCAGAATTCGCTTACAACAATTCTGTCAATAGAAGCACTGGTAGATCACCGTTCCAGATTGTGTATGGAAGTAGTCCTAGGACTGCTCTAGAATTGAGGAAGATGGACCAAGAGAAGAAGACAAGTGCTGAAGCTGAAGACTTTGCAGAACACATCAAGAATATGCATGAGAAGGTAAAAGAACACATTAACAAGATGAATATGCAGTATAAGGCTAAGGCAGATCAAAAGAGGAGGTATAAGGAGTTTTAGATTGGTGATGAAGTGATGGTCCACTTGAGGAAAGAAAGGTTTCTAGTAGGAACCTATAACAAATTGAAGATGAAGAAGTTTGGTCCCTGTAAAATTTTGAAGAGGCATGATTCAGGGAACGCATATGAGGTAGAGTTGTCGGATGGATTCAACATTTCCCCTGTGTTCAACATTGCAGATTTGATAGAATATCATGAGGGTGGTGCAGAGGAAGTACCAACAATGGAATAGTGCAGTATTCCAGCACCTAGTTCAGAAAAGGAGGAGATTGAAGAAATCTTGGATAGTCGTGTAGGAAGGAGTACCAGAAATAGGCAATATGAAGAATATCTGGTGAACTGGAAAGGAAGGCCTGTGGAAGATTCATCCTGGTTGTCCAAGGCAGAGGTTGACCGTTTGGGTTTTCCTCAACCATCTAAGAAGTGATGGAGTCACTTTTCAAATTACCTTGGGTGTCTGATGCAGGAGCATCCAGTGGTGTAAGGGCAATCCTACATCACCCAAAAATATATTTACTTTCATTTAGATTTTTTTTGTAGATGTTTTTGCATTTCTGGATACCCTTTTCGTCGAAGAAGAATTCTCAACTTTCAGAACTGCTTTTCTGCTTTTTCTGCTCAACTGCTATTTTTAGCAGGTATGAATTTGAAGGCGTGAGGAGACAAAAATTTAAGGGAAGCTTCAGGACATAATAATAAACACTTTGGTGAAAGAATCAGATCAAGAGCATTTCCGGTTCAAAAGTTATTCAAGTTTCAATTTCTGCTTTTTGCCTTATGAAATCTTCAGAGCTAATTTTGAGGTACTTAGAGGCTCCGGATGGGCCTGAAAAATTGGCGGAATACGAAAGTGGTTAGCCTTTAGGCCCCACTTTCCGGCAAGAGATCTTCGCGAGAGCTTTCCGAAAAGGTATTATCATTGAAGATCTGATGGTTAGATCTTGAGTTAGGGCTTCCGAAAGTTGGTGCATAATTTGAATCCCATTTTTGGCTCCAAACAAAGAAACGGGCTATTTATGGGCGAGTTACTGTTTCTTTTAGGCAGTTTTTGGGGAAAGAAGATCGCATGCTGCGAATAGGGGAATTTCTGTAGTTTCTTTTTGTAATTTGCATGTATTGCGAAACTCGAGGATTTGAGATCCTCTGCATGTAGGAATTTCATACTTTGAAAATAATAAGATTTGTTAGTTTTTCTGTGTGATTTTCTGTGTCTCGGGTTGCACCCTCATCATTAAGTACTCTTTAAAAAAATTAGTCCATAACTTTAGGTATGGCATATTTGTTGCAATGCTTATGTGGTACTACATAATTTATTATGATGTTATTTATTGTGATAATGTTTTATTTGAATATTAGTTATGATGGTCATCACTAGTGTTTTTTCCAAAAAAAAAAAAACCTTTAATATTCAATACTTCTTATAAGTAGTATTTAGTCAATAATTTTTGGAATAAAATCATTATTATTTATATGATTTATGGGTTAGTAGCAATAAAATAAAATAGTGACAAGTAGAAAGTATTAAAAAGTAGTCAATTAGAAGGAAACTGAAAATATAAAAATCAATTTTTAATGAATTACTTGTAGTAAGAACATGTTCTTTAATTGGTGCATGTTCAAAATAAAAAGGACTTAGATAAAACAAAATAATAAAAAGATGATCTAATAGAATAACAACTAGAATCATTTTCCAAATTAAAAAAATATGTAAATACATTTATTAAGGAGGAAAGTGAAAAAAATATATTGATAAATTTTATACCATTTGATGAGCACAAAAAAAATTATATAGGGGAAAATATCACTTAAAAAGTAAACATGTTCATAGTCCAATAGAAGACTTACTCACCCCATCTTTGATCAAAAGAAAATAAACAGACCTCGCCAAAAGAAGAAAGTGATGACATGATACACATATTTTTCATTGTTAGAATAATTAAATTAAAAGGCACACCTTGGTTTATGGGAAAACAATCATACATCAAAATAAAATGGTGACAAGTAGAAATTCCAGGGCACACATACCAAAAAACTCTTCCCCTCTAGTGCATGCAATAAGAAATGCTATAAAATACATGAAAAATAGAGTGACTTGTAATTTATTAACAAATGCCATGAATTTTAAAGTCATGTCAAATGCCATGAATTTTAAAGTCATGTCAAATGTCATGAATTTATAGGGAAAAATAGCTCTTTTTTTCTTTATCCTTGCAATCTTAAATATAGTACATGTTTCACAAATATTTAACCAATCTATAAACGCAATATGCTCATCAAGGAAAAAATAGTTTAATTTTTATGAATTACATGGCATGTCATTCACTATACTCATATGTATATCTAGAAATAAAGATTGTTTTGAGAATTAAATTCCATTGGAAATAATTCGAGAGAAACAATTACTAATGTTTACAACTAGTTCAATGAATCTATTCTTTGATAATTGAAAATTTATGTACTTACATGTACTATTGATAGTGTTTAACAAGGAAAATAAACATTTTATCGAGTTGTTAGACCATGAAATAATTTAAAGTAGACAATTTACAATACACTAATTTTCTTGAATGTCTATTGTATCCGTGCAAGATTGTAAAGGAAATAATATAGATATAAAATAAAAGAGGTTAGCATTATCTGTTGTAAATAGAAAGAGATAAAATGGAATATTTTGAATACATAGCATCCTAGTAAAGAATTTTTTAGAAGTAATATATCAAAGAAGTTGAAAAATGGGTTGTGGAATCAATGTCAAATGCAATGGATAGAATAGAATATATTTCTGGTAGAGAACTACATATGAGAATTTGTGTCCATGTATATAAGTAGGAAGAAATATATGAATATGGAAGGAAAAATCACTAAACCCATGATCGCTCTCCTCCCTACCATATTGGCATCATGAGGCCTTGTGGGCTTTAGACAAACCCATGAGCAAGAAAGGTAGGTGAGGTCCATGGAAAATCTCATGAGTTGTTACCATATAGCACACAATAACAAATTTGGGTAGAGATTGGTGTTTTCAAACAAGAAGTCACATTGAATGGATAAGATGTACATGCCGAAATGTGTTTTTGAAACATGGGCATATATAACAACCAATAGCTAGAAATACAAAAAATGTAGTCATGTATAAAATGAAAACTAAACCAACCTTAGTGTTAATGGTTTATTGCAAATGGAGCAACATACACCATTGACATGTGCTTCTAGGGATAAAGAATGTGATGAAATCAAAAAGATGTTTGTCCTCTTAGAAGTAAATGGCAACGGTGTGCTATCACCCTCCACAATCACATAGACCATAATCTACAATGGCTATAAAATGAGAAATCCTTAATGGGATTTTTTTCTAGGAAAACAATCATACATTTGAACTTAAAAAAGATATTGTAGTCTACCCATTGCATTGTTGTATGTGTGTATAGTTATCTTTTCAACTTATGTAAAAGATTATTTTCATATAGTTGTTTATGAAGATGAAAATTTTCCCTAAAGTTATAATAAAATTTATACTATGTGAGTTTAAATGTATCAATATAAAAAATACAATTGTGATCTAACGAAGCATATAGTAAAAATCGTCATCAAATTCACAAGCCAAAGCTTCAAACAGATAGAGGGAAAAAATATAATGAAACGTATTGATACAGGATTTGAGCTACATTCTTTGGTAGAACATATTGAAGAAAAATAGAAATATTTTATAAGAGGTGTAATAATAACACTTATTTTCCTCAAAATATTATAGAGAAAAAAGGAAATCGTATTGAATCTCACGAAACATAGATAGATACATATATGCATATATATGTATTAAATTTCTTATTGCATATTTAAAAATATACATATAGTTAGGATTTATATTTTCATATATATTTAGATGAAGGCCAATGTGGTTCATTTAACAATGGAGTATAAATTTACATCTACATATGTATATCTAAATATATGTATACACTATCTTTATTCCTATTTATGTAGACTTTGATTTTAAAAGAGTTTAAAATAGCATATATATGTATTATTTATCTCGTGAGAAAATTGATACAATACAACCATAGCATTCAATGATATAGTTTATAGATGTTGTGGTTGCATTTCTGATATGTGGTTATCAATGATGTCAACACTATTACCATTAATGTCTTTTAGACTGTATATGTCGAGGATATTGAGAAAATTGTAGTAACATATGTTGTAGGTTTTTTGTGAAGCAGTGAAGATTAGTATGGTGTAAATTTCAGTATTTTTAGGGTGAGTATATGTATATAAAATGGTTTTTTCACAAGCCTATCGAGTGTATTCTCTAAATTTTTTAAAGGTGTGCATGAAGATTTGAGCAAGTTATGAGTTTTTGTGTTTTGACAATTATTCTACTACTGTAACTAGTGTTCATGGAAGGAGATAATGTGATTCTAGTAATATGAGTTATTGTGTATTCTCTTGTTGGGTTTCTGGATGTTTCTAGATTGTTTTATATCTTTTTTGTGCATCCACATTGATTTTTGTGCTTGTGATCCATGATATTCTCTTGTGTGTTCAGGTTTTTCATGTTCATGGCCGACAAGGTGATTGTAGCTTGTTGTGGATCTTCATCGGCTTATTTTTGAAGGTGTTTTGTGTTCGAAGATATTGTTTTAGGTCTTTACTATGTTGTGGCCAACCTTGATGGATTCGCATTAATAATCTTTATTTTTTTGGGCTGAGAAATTGTATTCATCTTAGAATTTTTTTGAAGTCGACATGAAGTGATGCAATTTCTTGTTGCAGATATATATAAGTGATTGTTTATTCATTTGAAAGTGTGCAAGTGTGAATTGTTCTATTTCTATGCGAAAATAAGGTTTAGATCGTTTGAAGGCAGAGAAAAGTGAGAAGAAGAGTGAAGAAGTGTCTGTGTTCTTAATCCGAACTGTAATCAGGCATTAATAGATGCTATTTTCTTACTTCAATTCTTCTGATGGATTTAATCTAAATGTTTCTATAAGATAGTGAGTCTTCCTTTATATTTGAGCAGTTAGCTCAAGGTAGTGTGTCTGAATGCATGTGCATTCCCCATTTATTTTTCTTATACTTTTAACAAGGTATAAACTTTTCGACTGACCTCCTTTATGGCTTTTCCCCTAACAGGGTCTCCACATAAAAAAAAAATGGTGTTATGTGTGTTTTTGATTCATGATTTCATGTTTATTAATCAAATATGAGAATAAGGGTTAATAAATTGAAATTCTATGACAAGTGATTCACCCCCCCTCTTAGTTTTTTGTCATTGTGTTGCCAACAATTGGTATTAGAGAAAGTTCCTTGGTAGAAGTTTAACAACTTGAGGTGATCTGGGATGATGACATATAAGAAGGATAGTCTAAGATTTCATGGAATAAATTATTCTCTATGGAAGACTCAAATTGAGTGTCATCTCATATGCATTGGTGAATCCTACTAGAACATTACAAGTAAGAGGTATGTTATTCCTTAGAATGGTCCTAATACTACTATTGAAATTAGGGATGATTAATATAATATCACGGCTAAGGAATCATTGTTGAGTGCTTTGACTGATTCTAAGATGACAACTGTTATAGATTTAAAGGCTACTTATGAGATATGGAAAAAGGTTGGAAACCTTGTATGAAGGTGATGCTAATGTGAAGATTGCTAAGATACCAATTCTGAAAAGGAAATATGAAATATTGAAAATGGGTGATGATGAGAATATTACTAATTTCATGCAAAGGGTGAATGAACTTGCTTGTGGTTTCAAATGTGCTAGTGGACAGTTGGAAGAATAAGAGATTGTTGCTAAAGTGTGTAGATCCTTACCTACCACATGCAAAGTCAAAGCTACAACTATTGATGATCTATGAACTATGACAAATGTAGCCAGAGATATGTTGATTGGTAAACTTATAACTTTTGAGTGGAGTGAATTCAGTGATGCTCTTCCTAAGATAGAATCTACATTCAAAGCTATAACTTTCAGGAGAGACAAGAAGAGATATGATCTGGGTGAAAGCTCTTCTAGAATGGTATTCAAGTATGAAGAAGAAATGAGACAAATTGAATGAGCTTGAAGCACTTATTATCAAAAGGGAAGCTAGAGGAGAAGGTAAATATAAAGGGAATTTTCTTATTAAATGTTTTTCTTGGAATAAGATAGGTAATTTTGCATCAAGGTGTCGAGGAAGAGTTCCTAAGACAAGAAATAACAAGCCTAGAATTCAAAATAAGTGTTACTATGTTGTTGATGAAGGTGTGAAAAATGATGAATTTGCAAGAGAATTTAAGTGAATATGATTTTGTGTTTATCTCTATGAAGGAAAATAATCTCATGTGTACTAAATATACTAATTGTACAAATGCGAAAAAATCCCTAGTTGTTTGAATTGAAGAGAAGGATGAATGGGTAATTGACATTGGATGTTCTCATCACATGACATGTGATAAAAGAAAATTTGTAAGCCTAGAGAAGTATGATGGTGGTGTTATAATATTTGGTGATAAAAAGTGTGGTATAATCTATGGAAGAGGATATATTTCTTTTGATGGTAAGCATAATACTGATGATGCTCCTTATGTTGAAGATTTGAAGCATAATATTTTGAGTGTTGGAGAGATGGTTGACAAGCGATATATTCTTCAATTCAAGGATGGAAAGTGTATAATAATGGGAAGTTTTGGAAATGTGATTACATTAGGTACAAAAATAAAACGTAACATCTCTCACTTGAATGCTACTAGTAAAAGTTATCTGATTTCTTAGGTTGATGAAAGTTGGTTGTGGCGTATTAGAATGTGCCATGTAAAATTATAAAATATTATCAAGATAAGTTATACTCAGGCAGTGAGAGATATTCCTAATTTGGTAAAGCCTAATAATTCCATATGTAAGGAATGCTAGTTAGGAAAGAAAACTATCATTTCATTTTGGAGGAAACAACATTGTACAAATGAATTGTTGGGACTTGTGCATACTCGTGTGGTTGTTCTAGAATCATAAGTATACAAGGAGACAGGTATTTCATGTTACTCATTGATGATTAGTCTAGATTGATGTGGGTTACTTTTTTAAGGGAGAAATCTAAAGCTCTAGAGAAGTTCAAGATCTTTAAGGTTATGGCTGAGATAGAGATAGATCTGAAGATTAAGTTTCTAAGATTAGATAGATGTGGTGAATTCACTTTCGGTGAGTTTATTTCTTTTTTTGAAGAACATGGGATAAAGAGACAATTATCTACACCGTGAACCCCTCAACAAAATTGAGTTGTGTAAAGAAAGAATAGGATAGTTCTAAATGCTACTAGGACTATGATGTTGGAAGGAAATTTTCCTCATATCTATTGGAGATAAGTTGTGAGTAATGTTGTCTATATCCTCAACTAGGTTGTACAAATCAAAGGTCATACTAGTAAGAATCCTTTTTAGCTATGGAATAGTCATAAGCCTATAGTTAGATATTTCAAAATCTTTGGAAGTAAATGTTATATCAAAAGATAAGAAGATATAGGAAATTTTGATGCTAGAAGTGATGAAGGATTATTTCTTGGTTATTCTACTAAGAGTAAGGCCTACCAGTGTTACAATAAGAGATTAAGGAAAATGGTTGAAAGTGAAAAATTTAAGGTTGATGAAGACATTGCTAGACCATTGAGAAGCAATGGATATGATTTTGATGATCAAAGTGATAGTAAAAACAAAGGCCAAGCTTCAAATAAAGTTCAAATCATTCTAGTGAATAGAGAAGATCAAGAGGAAGGAGAAACTGATGAAAGAACAAAAGAAAGATCACAAGAGCCTGAAATTCAAGAACATCTTGAGTTTCTAAGGTATAAAATTAAATCATTCATAAAATATAATTATAAGTGATAAGAACAAAGGTTTCAAGACTAGGAGAATAATTGCAGAAGAATATTGTTTGATTTCAAAGACTGAGCCAAGTAATGTCAATGAAGTGTGCAAAGATGAAAATTTGATTGAAGCCATGAAAGAAGAATTACATCAAATTGAGAAGAATAATACATGGACTCTTGTTCATAAAATTTACTTTGAAGAGACTTTTTCCCATGTTGCTAAAATTTAAGTTGTGAGACTGTTTCTTACTTATGTTACTTACAAAAACTACAAATTTTATTAAATGGATGTCAAGTCAACATTTCTAAATGGGTAATTGGAAGAAGAGGTGTATATTGAGCAACCTGATGAATTTCAATTGACTAATTAGGGAGATATGGTCTGTCAGTTGAAGAAAGCATTGGATGGACTCAAACAAGCCCTTAGAGCTTGGTATGCTAGATTGGACAAGTAGTTATTGAAGATTTGATTTAACAAAGGTACGAGTGATATTAATTTATTTTTCAAGATTGATGATGATAAAGATTTGTTTGTGGAAGTATTTGTTGATGATATCATTTTTGGAGGAAATGATGGTTTCTGCATGAATTTTGTTAATGAGATGAAAAATGAGTTTGAGATGTCAATGATTAGAGAGATGAAATTATTTTTAGGATTTAAAATTACTCAATTGGATAAAGGGATATTTATATCTCAGTCCAAGTATGTGAGAAAACTACTAAAGAAGTTTGGTATGGAAGATTCAAATCTAGTCAGTACACCCATGGTGAGTGGATGTAAGTTGACAACATATGATGATTCTCTGAAGGAAAATAAGACTAGATATAGATCAATGATTGATGGATCTCTTTATGCGATTCAAAATAGACCTCATATCATGAATTTTGTATGCATTGTTGCAATATTTCAAGCTGATCCTAAGGAATCTCATGTGACTATTGTGAAGAGAATAGTTGATTTTCGCCTATGGTATCCTAAAGATGATGATCTTACTTTGAGTGTCTTTACTGATGCTGATTGGGTAGGAGATGTGAATGATAGGAAGATTACTAGTGGTGGTGCATTTTTCTTTGGAAAGAAGCTGATTTCATGGCTAAGTTAAAAAAAGAATGTCATTTCTTTATCTACTATAGAGGCAGAATACATTGTTGCTGCTAAAAATTATACTCAATTATTGTAGATGAAATAGATTTTGAAAGATATTAGAGTTGTGTATGATGAAACTATTTCTATTTTTTGTAATACTTCAAGTGAAATTAATATTTTCAAGAATTTGATATTGCATTCAAAAACAAAGTATATATCTATTAAATATCACTTTTTGAGAGATAAAGTGAGTGATAAGGAAGTCAGACTAGAGTATCTGCCTATTAAGGAACAAATTGTAGACATATTTACTAAGTCTTTGTCTAAGGATACTTTTGAGTATCTCAGAGGGAAGCTAGGGGTGATTACCTCTCCTAATCACAACTAATATGCAAGACATTGCATCAGTCCACACATTTCATAGTCATATCCTCATCCTGATTGATATTGTGTTGGCTTCTACTCAAGGGGAGTAGTCAAATGATTCAGTAATGTGAAAAAATCTTGGAGAATTAAGGGAAAGAAGAGCAATGTGAAAGAGGGAGATTGTTGGAGAAGAGTTAGTTACATTGATGGTGTTTTCACATCATGTGTTTACATTAATGCCAAAGGGCGAGATTGCTGGATTTTGTGGTTGTGTTGCTGATATGTGGTTGTCATTGATGTCAGCACTATTATCATTAATGTCTTTAAGATTATATATGTTGAGGATATTGAGAGAATTTTAATAAAATATGTTGTAAGTTGTCTGTGAAGCAGTGAAGATCATTCTGATGGGAAGTTTAGTATGTTGATGGTGTGAAGTTGTGGATTGATGGGTTTTTTGACAATCCTATCTATTTCATTCTCCAAAAAATTTAGAGGTGCGCATGAAGATTTGAGCAAGTTATGATTTTTTCTGTCCCTACAGTTATTTTATTACTGTAACTAGTGTTCATGGAAGGAGATAATGTGATTTTGGTAATCTAATTTGTTTTCTATGATCCTATTGCATTTTTTGATGTTTCTAGAATGTGTTCTATCTTTATTGAATGTCAACATTTATTATTGTGCTCGCAATCCATGATTTTCTCTTGTGTATTCATGTTTTTCATGTTTATGGTCGATAGGGTGATTTTAGTGTGTTGTGGATCTTTGTGGAATTATTTTTGAAAGTGTTTTGTATTCAAAGACATTTTTTTTGGTCTCAACTATGTTGTGGCTGACCTTGGTTGATTTGTATTAATAAACTTTTTTTTTTGGGCTGATAGTTTGTATTCATCTTATTATTTCTTAAAAGCCGACATGAAGCAATGTAATTCCTTGTTGCAGATATATATAAGTGATTGTTTCTTCATTTTAAAGTGTGAAAATGCAAAGTGTGTGAGTGATATGTGTGAATAAGGTTTAATTCATTCAAAGACAGAGCATAGTGAGAAAAAGAGTGGAGAAGTTTTTATGTACTTAACCGAAACTATAATCTAACACTAAAGCAAATAATACTTTTTCAGTTCAATTCTTTAGATATATTTAATCTGAATATTTAGGTAAGACAATGAGTCTTCCTTTATATTTGAGTAGTGAACTCTAGGTAGTGTTCCTGAATGCATGTGCACTCACCATTTATTCATCTTATACTTTTAAGAGGGTATAAACTTGTGGACTGACCTCCATCGTGGTTTTCCCCTAACAGGGTTTGAAGGTAAAAAATATTCATGTTATGTGTGTTTCTAATGTGTTGTTGATTCATGCTTCCATGGTTATTAATCAAATCTAAGAATAAGGGTTAATAAGGTTAATAAGTTTTTAAAAAAATTGACAACTAATTGAACCCCCCAGCTCCCTCTTAGTTGTTTGGCCTTGTGTTGCCAGCATTAATCATTTATGCAAAATACACATGTAAAATGACTTATAGATTCTAAAGCACAACAGTCTTAAAACCCTCCAATGATTTATAGACTATAAAATGGAGTTGAAGATAATGATTTTAACAATAGTTTTCTATCAAACTAACACCACAATGGCTCTTTCAACAATGAAACTTAATCAATATACTTTCTACCACATTCCATAACACATTATTTTTAAAACCCTCCAACCTGATATTAAAAGGAACAATAAGCAAAGAATGAAAGACATGAACAATACATTAATCATTTATGTAAAATGACTTACAGATTCTAAAGCACAAGTTATAAAACCCTCCAATCTGCTATAAAATAGAGCTGAAGGTGACAATTTTCATAAATTTTCTATCAAATCAACACCACAATGGCTCTTTCAACAATGCAACTTAATCAATATATTTTTTGGCACATTTCAGAGTATACATTCCTACACGACAACATTAATTGAATATTGTATTTACTTTTTCTGTCGCCATTGTACAACATTGGTTGGATGCATTAACCCTCTCACAAGAAAACACTTACCATTTTTCTTCTGCGTATCATGTCCACCAACTCCATAATCGCCAACCCACATAATTAGCAAGCTCCACATTGGTTTAAAAACCTTGGGGAATTCGACATCGGCTAGGAGATCACAAACACTGCAAAATCCTATTCATGGCTAGTTTACAAAAAATCTCGTTGGAAACTTGAACAAATTGCCTATTGGCTAATTAATTTATCACTTTTATAGTCGTTTGTAATGAATCTTAGTTAGAGAAGCATTTACTTATTAATATTTTCAATTCTATAAATCTATATTGTAGCGAATCATATTTCATATTAACATAAAATAATATTTAAATTAAATAATTAATTTATATAAATATTAGTATTTTTATTTTTTTATAGAATTATAACTTAATGAGTAACTTTATATTTAAACTTTGATCTTTTTATAATATGTTTTTTAATTTTAAATTGTGTAGTTAATCTTATCATTCAACCTATTCATTATATTTATACTTATATTTTGTATATAAAATGAAATTATTTTTTACATTCTTTTAGATTAGTGTTATAAATTGATTATTCTTTTCATTCTTTATGTAAAAAGAGTTTTTTTTTTTAAGAAATAATATTTTTGTAAACATTTTTATTGTTTCTTAATACATAAAAAATGTGCCAATATAATAATTAGGTTTTTCAATTTTACAAAGTAAGACTTTTTTATCTTTTTCTCATTTTTATTACATGCAATTTGACTGGTTTCCAATTTTATGAAGACTTTGATCTATTTTGTCATTTATATTACATGTAGCTTAACTTCCACATAAAGTGAGTTTTTTTCATATTATTTTAGGTTGGTGATATAAAGAGGCAATTATGTTGATTCTTTCAATTATATTTTGACATTTCTAAATAAATTAGAATTTGTGCTATTATGCTATACTTTAATATTTATTTATTTTATTAGGAATTTCAATAGTCACTCCACCTTATTTAATAAGTAAAAAAAATGTTGATATAAGTAAGATGTTTTCCAATTGTCTTATAGTTTCAACTAAGAAAATAAGAGGAGCAATACCAATGAATTATGCGGCGGTGAATGAGGCAATCTTAAGTAGGTGGGGAGATGAGGTACGGGGAGATTACCAGGGCCCCAATGTTGATGTAGATCATATCCCCCAGTGGGTCTTTCATAACAAAAAATGGCTGGATAGGGCCCCGAGGGAGTCTTCTTCGGAGGAAATGGAGGTACAGTGTGAGTGGTTGACTAAGACCCTCAACAACCCTCGGTCTGAATTTTTCAGGGGCTCCCGTGATCCTAGCCGAAATCCTCAAAATAAGAGGAGCACCAAAAATCTCAGGGGAGATATGGCAATCTCATCCAAACAAGCATTACATCAATGGGTTCCTTGAAAGGGTTGAAGGAATGAACCTAAGGCTTCATAGATAGGTGATGAGAGTCTCCTACCCACAGACCATGACCTGAAATTACCTATGTATCTTTAGGAGAACTAAAATAAACAACAAAGAAACCTTCATTAAAATGATAAATTTCCATTGTAACTTCCACTAAAGGATATGAATAACTAGATATCAAGAGGTGAAAATCAAGTAGGGAAGGACACAAATAGGAAAACCTGTAGATAAGGGAATTTTTCTAATAAAATTCCATATTATTAAAGACCTCCTTTCCCAAAGAGACAACAAGGGAAACAATAGCACACCACAAAGGTTGCACAAAGCCCACTGCATCACACTTAGACCACATAACATCCATAAAGGAAACCTTAACAAGGAGCTTTGTAGCAGAGGAACTCACTTGAAACCCATTGGTATGAGATTTTTGACAAGTATTTCAAACCACATCCACAATCAACAAAGAGACCATAGGAGGTGAGAGATCCATAATCATATTACAAGTAGGCGAAGAAGAGGTTAGAAAACCTTCGTAGTAAGATAGGAGCAACGAATAGGGGAGAAAGAGAAAGAAAACTTTTAAATTTCCTTAGGGCGAGATGAGTAGGAGTGAGAGTCATTCATAAGGAGCTCTGAAATATAATTAACCAAGAGGGTAAACCCACACAAGTGGTTTACAATTCTAGTGAGGAAGGAAAAGTTAAAAAACATGACCCCATGCAAAAAAAAATGTTTTTCGGGGTTCAAGTGAACTTTTGGTTTGAGTGAACCCAAATGTGGTTCAATAGAACTCCCCTTCAAGTGAACCCATTTAATGTCAGGTCCCACATATCCTAAAACAAACAACAAATAAATTCTTGTGGAAAGGGGGTTGGAATGAACTGGTGTTCGAATGAACCATGGTTCGAGTGAACCCCCCTTTTCCCCCATTCTCCCCCTCTGGCACCAAAAAAATCCAAAATATTTCCCTTCGAAGCTTGGTTTGGGGATGAAAATGGAGGAGACTTCATAGAACCAACTAGATGATGGTAGTCCTCAGAACGAGCTATCTAACGAATATAATTTTAATATCTTTTGGTTTTATTATGTATTTGTGTTTTTAGTTTGATTAAACATAGGTTTTTCACTGAAAATCAAACTCTTTGTTTTGTACATTTGAAAAAATAGAAAATTATCAAAATAAAATTCTGAAAAACATGTGCAAGCTAGGTATTGATGTCCTTGATCCAATAAAAATAAAATGAATTTCGATACAAACATTTTTTTTTATGTTGTTTATGGTTTGACGATGTTTGAATTGTAATTGGTTTGACTTCAAAACTTGATTAAGGGAAAAATATTCAATAAAATTCTATGAAAAAAATGAGAGGGATAAATTTCATAGTTAAAAATCTATATTAAAAAAAATAGAATTTAATCCTGCATGCAAAAATAGTTATGTTGTATATGGTGAGCGTCACTCCTCAAAATTGTTGTTTACTGAAAAAAACTAGTTTTCAAAGCAGATGGAAAAATACGTGTAATCTTATTCTAAATTTTTTGAAAAAAATATATTTAGAATCTACCAAAAAAATGAAACAAATCACTAGTTTGCATCATCTTCAAATTCCTCGGGGTTTAGCCGCTATAGGTACTCGAAAGTAAATATTTAGCTAGAAAAAATTATTTCAGTGTCTAGTTTGGCCAAAAATTGTAAACCAGTATTGTAGGATCACATAAGAAATAAGAATGAAACATTATTGTACATGAATTTATTCAACATATCTCATCACTAATCTCTCAGGAAGAAAATTCAGTCTTACTAAAATTATTTACACTTGAAAATTTGAAATAAGTGTTCTTCTCCATTCCATAATAAAAAGTTATAGGCTTGGTCTATATGGGTTTATGTCATTTTCTTCCAAAAAGACTTAGAGTTCATAGGGAATTGTACTCTATTATCATCACAGGAATCAAGGAGAAACTTTAATATCTTCAAGGAATTGAATAATACCTTTATAATGCTAATCCAAAAAATTTAGAACCCCTCTACCTTTGTTGACCTCAAGCCCATATCATTGCGCAATACCATATATAAAATATTCTCTAAGGCTATCACCTATATAATAATCAAGATCATACCAGTACTTATCACAAATGAGCACTTAGGAGAATTTTTCCTAGGAAAGGATACAATGGAAGGGGCCCTAATAGCCCATGAAATATTGCATTTCATCAAGGAGAAAAAAATCACAACAATGATTATCAAAATTGACTTGTTGCAGGCCTACGATAGGTTAACCTGCCTGACTTCCTCCAAAAAGTGCTCCAAAAATGGGTTTTATCAAACAAATGGTGTTGTTGGATTTTTTCTTTAATATTATAGTCGAAATTTTAAATTTTGATAAATTCCAGCCCAATAGGTCTCTTTAATTCCTCATAAGGTATTATACATAGCTATTATAATTTCAAACATAAACATGACTCACTCATTAGTTATAGATGATACACTCCTTTTTGCTAAATCTAATGTCCAAGAAGCAAGATAAATATAAATGTCTTACAATACTATTGTAGGGTATCAAGCCAAAAAATAAAATAATAATAAATCCAGGATATTCTTTTAAAATAGCTCTCCACTGGTGTCTACACATATTTAATCAATTCTTAATTTTTAAAGATACAAATTTCCAAGCTAGTATCTGTTAATCCCATTTTTTTCAAGTCCAAATAATCTTGAATTCTAGAATTTTTTTTAATCTCAAATACAAAATAGAATCACATAATGGAAATGGAGATGGTAACATTGACTAGGAAGTTTACACTAACCAAATAAGTTCTTTCAACTCTCCCCAACTATTTTATGTTAATCCTAAAGGTATAAAAAATAGTGCAAGAGGATATTGAGAAATACATAAGAGAATTCCTTTGGTAGGGGAACCTTGACAATAAGAAAAAGAGTAAAATTATACTAGTTGCATGGAACAAAATATGTGAGGGAAAAAACATTGATCAGGCTTTCATAGCTTAGAATAAGCGAACTTGGCTTTTGGAGCCAAATTAGCGTGGAATGCTTTTACAAAGCTACATTATAAATGGCCTATAATTATGCAAAGAAAATACATGAATTCCATAATCCTTGAATGAATTTTTCACAATGTCAAATCCCCTAGAGGGAACCAAAATGTGGAGCTTTAAATAATAACATGCATAGATGTTATCATCCTTTATTTAACCTAGCCACAAATAGTAGAGAAAAATATATGGTCTAGGATGACTCTTGGAATGGGTTCCCACCACTATATAATATTGAAGGCATAGTGGAAGTTAAAATATATCTAGAATACCATTGGGGGTCAATAGTAAAAGACTATAATTTCGAAATCAAACCTTCTCTCAAATGTCAAATGGAAAAAATTTCATGGTTGTAACATCCAAGATAACTAAAATTCTCAATTGCCAAACCTCATATTGCAATGCCAATTTTTCTTCTCTATGGATCTTGACAAGCTCATTTTTGTCCTTCCAAATCAATTAGTTACAAATTTATCGTAGGCTACTCTTCAATCAATAAAAAAGGAGATGTTGAATCAATAAATTTCCCTAAAAACTATGCTAGAACTCTGTAATTCTCCCAAAATCTAGCTCATTTACTTGTTTGGCTCTAAATAAATGTATACTTAGCTACAAGAGGTTGGTAAAATTGGAGAATTCTACCCCTTTCAACTATGTATAATTTTTCCAACAAGAAGAGAACATAGATCAACTTCTAGTAACATGAAAATTCTCAAACCAACATTGGACATGACTCCAAAAGAAGCTAAATTGGGTCACACCCCTCCAAGAATCTATGTAGTCAATATTTTCCTCATGCCCACTAATGAATTAATACTCCCTTTTCTCCTCCATTTGGGTAGTAATCACATCAGTTGTAATATGCTACATATGGTGTGAAATAAATAATAGATTATTTAGAAAAATATACTAGTGTAATAGCACAAAGTTGTGTCATACTTTCAACCAACTTATAAACATAGCTAAATTTAAGTATTTCCACCTAAAAATCAATTTTGGTCAAACATATGATCTATTAAAATTAATTATAGCTAAGTTAGATGTTTCCACAACTTTTCGAACAAAATTTTTAGGCTAAATGCATGTGTACCACTTTAAGGCTAATTTACCAAAAAATTAAAATTATTAGAAATACTTGAGATTTGAGTAACATCTGCTCATGTAAATAACACTTTTAAAAACGTAAAACTAGCATTTTGTAGATTAATAAGTATAGTTATTATTTATATTTATTTTTTGTTTTTACTAAATGAAGGTTATAAACACAAAATATTAGGTTGATTACCATGCAAAATAAAAATACTAGAACTTATTAAAAAAATTGAAAATAATATGAGGCACTAGATAAAAGAATCTATATAAAGATGGTATAATTTTTTTCTATTCTAGATAAATATTTGATATGAAAGTTGATGTCAAATGGAAACATCTATTTTTGAATACATGCCCATTTTAATATTTCTTGAAAAATATACATTTATCAAAATTGAAGAAAAATATGTGCATACACTACAGTTTAAAATTATAGTTACACACAAAAAAATTTGAAAGAAAAAATTAAAAATTTACCTTTAAAATATTGACATCTCAGGTTGTGAACCCCGATTGTATGCCTACAAAAATAAAATAAAAAAACACATTAGTAAGATCATATTCAAGTGAGAATCTAGATTCCCCATGAAATTCATCTACAATACTCAAAATACGAATAAATGAAGAACAAATCATAAAAATTAATTGAAATCCTATTTAAGCATGTAAAAACTCAATCCCATGGGGGAATTGGTGCCAGTTATGTGTAGAGATTGACCTTTTTCCAACTCCTTTGTTGCAATGTTGATGAGTGATCCACTTTGATGAAGATTCAATCAAGATCCATGATGAAAAATCTGTATAACCTAGAAAAGATATTGATGAAATGGATGAAAATAGATGTGCTTGAGGATGAAGTTGAGTATAATAAGTTTACTCAAGTTGTGGATGATAGAATGAGAGGAAGAGTCTCTCATTTATAGATTTCAAAATTGGAAGAGTGAGCAAGATTGAGCAATGTGGGATGATTCAACATCTAATGGCCAAGTTCCACTTGGCAAGATGTGAATGGATGAAGGTTGTGCACATTTTGATGAATGTTCCCATAAATGCTATTGGATTCAAATTTGAAATTTGAAAGTTGGCAAGTTTAGAGGGAAGGAAAATGGATTTAATGTCACTTGGCTCAATGGCAAGGGCATGGAAGAGGCATTAAATGCCTTATTGGAACTACCCATCCCTTTTGGAGGGATTTTTTAATTGGAGGAATATTCCACCAAAGATGCCCTTTTGAATGGAAATTGATGATTTAATAAATCAAATAAATTGATTTATTGTGAAAGTTGAAAAATCTAGAGGATTGAAGTGATTAGGACTAGATTTAATCATGATTTGATCAAATTAAGTAGAAATTAGGTGATTTGACAATTTTGACATAGATTTTAGGATTTAAAAAAATCAAAGTTGAGAGGAATAATGATTTTAGATTTAATTAAATAAAAATTTTGATTTATTTCACTAAAGGGGAATGATGACTTTAGGTATTTAATTAAATAAAGTGAATTATTTACTTAAAAGTTGGATGATCAGATTAATTAAACAAAATGATTTATTGAATTAATAAAGGAGAATGACTTAATCAGATAAATAATTATTTATTCAATTAAGGGATAAAAGGTGATGAAGAGTTGAGGAGGTGATTTAGGATGAAATGATATTAGTAATCAGGATCAAGTGTGTCGGTATATTTTACATGTCTACATTTTACCCATCTTTGAAGCAATGCACTTGTTGTATTGGTTCAAATTATAAATTGTTGTGATCAAAATTCAAAAAAAATCTGATTTTTTAGATACCTCACTACTGCCCCAGTAGAAGGATTATGTTGATGTATTTTCCCCTTGAGAGATTGAGCGAAAATGTTCAATTTTTTGATTGAGATCGTGATAAAATACAAGAGGAGTGGTTCTATTTTTCAGAGGATGAAAGATAATTCTTTGATGTATAGGCAGTCATCAGCCATGGGTAGCCTCAGGTATATTTTGATACAACACACCGATTTTGGATAGACATGTTAGTAAAGATAGAAGAATAAGATGATGAAAGGGAGATCCAACAATCCATCATTATTAATGTTGACGATGATGATTTTCTTACTAGGAGTTAGTATTTTAAATGGACCAATTACTTAATGTTTGATAACACACGTAGGTATGATGCATCAAGGTATAAATAACTAGGATGGCATTGTACCTAGTGTGATGGACTTTGACTTGAAAATAAAATAGGATTATTATTGTCCACACTTAGGATACAAAACCTTATTCAGAATGTAGTTTAGACATTCTAAAAATCTCGAACCAAAACATAGAAAAGAAAGCCTTCCTATGTGGTCAACAACATACCTAAAACACCCTCCCTAAAAACCAATCAAATCACACATGACTACACTATTTTACAAGAGTATCCCACAAGCACAATAGATAAAAATGTAATCATCATTAACCCATTCCTTTCTCTCTAAACCTATTTTGTTTAGGCATCATCGAGAGGTCCTTGGAATGAGCGCAAAATGAGATAAGTCAAAAAGACCAAGATAAAGTAAACAAGTAAGCTAATGTTCTTCATACCACTAACCAAGGCTAAACTAAGGTGAGATACCTAATGCTTATGTCCATCATGGGAATGATACATCCTAGGACTTGTTGTGATCAGGGTTTTGATGATATTGACTGGATGATAAGCTATTGATACTCTGAGTTGATCAACTTGCTTTCCTACTGACTTAGACTTGAGACTTTGACTTTTAGGAGTTCTCTTTTGAACCTGCTAGACTTTCTTCTGATAGTCTTGCTAAAGGATTAAGGTGACAATGATTTATTATGAGTGATTTTTATTATGAGTGAAATCGAGATGAAACAGGTGCACCATTTTGGGTTTTTTCAAATATTTGGGTGTTTTTGATGATTTTGAAAATGTTTTGAGTCTGTTTTTGGTATTTTTGAGATATTTTACAAATGTTTTTGGTATTTTGAGAGACTTATGACCAAGAGACTAACTTAAAGACCTATCCTAGGGGTCTTGGGAGCTGATCAACATATTATATTTTCCTACGTTATACATGTAGAGACCACATAGTTTGACTGACGACTAACTCAATTCAATGATAGACACAAATGGGAAAATGGATTGACAGATTGCGATAGACTCCTAAGGACTGACCTAAAATGTCTCAGGGGATTATAAAAGATCAACGTTGCCTAGGTTCAATCTTAGAGACAATGTAGTTTAACCTAATGATTACTCCACTAACTTGCTTTTTTGATTTCTTAGATTTTCGACATGTTTTGGATTTTTTGAGGTATTTTTTGAATTTTTTTAGTTTTTTTGATGTTTTAGGAAGATCAACAGAATATACATGAATTCGATCTGATGCAGGTATAGGAACATGCCCCCAGTGTGATGTGATAAACTACTTTGATATAGAAAAAAAGAACTAACTTTTGGAATATACCAAGTAGTGCTATGGTAGAACATGATACGGGCACAAGATCAAGCTATGGTACAAAATGCAAATGGATGGTGGAAGGATCAATGGAATATAATGGATAAGTCAATGCATAAAATAGGTCATGAAGATCCTGGTGGATGGAGAGTGCTTTATTTATGCTTGGTGCCTATTTTTTAGGTTTTCACCATGGTAATTGTCCAAAGTGCCACAAAGGTGGTTTTCACTAAAGGATGATTTTTTTCTATAAAGTTTTCAATCCTTTTTTCTGATTTTTTTTTGGATTTTTAAATTTCTGGATTTTTTGTTGCCACCGAGATGCCTATTTGCTAGGTTTTCATCAAGGTGACCATTTTTATAGGACATTTTTTTACTTTTTTATATTTTTTTGTTTTATACCTTGCAATATTTTAGGCAAAAAAATTTTTGAGATGGGAGATTTTTAGGGGCTCCTACAAAGGCTTGCCTTTTGGTGTTGACAGATGATATTCCCCTAATGTATAGCTTGCGGTGATGACGAAAGGTCCCAGCTAGTTCGGCTCAAATTTTCCTTTACTCTCTAGGTTTGACACATTATTTTTGTTCTCCTTTAGCACAATTTTTCTGACTTGGAAGGTGTGGGGTGATCCCACAATATTGGTTTACAATTTTTGGGCAAACTGGACACCGAACTAATTTTTTTTAACCAAATCCTCACTTTCAGGCTCCTATAGCGGCTAAACTATTTGAAATTTCAAGATGATGAAAACTAGTGATTTGTGGAATTTTGTATATAGATTCTAAATACATTTTTTTAATTTTTTTTGGGATTCGATTGCACTTATTTTTCCATCTCCTTCGAAAACTAGTTTTTTTTAAATCAACATTTTTAAGGAGTGATGCTCACCGTATACAACATAGTTTATTCTTTATGAAGGATAAAATTCTAAAATTTTCAAATTTAGATTTGTAGCTATGATATCTAGTGATTTCATTTAATTTCATAGTGTTTTATTGAATATTTTTTCCTCAATCAAGTTTTGAAGTCAAACCAATTACATTTCGGACATAGGCAAACTATATACAACATAAACTTTTCTGTATATATCAAAGTTTAATTTTTTTTAATGGATCAAGAACATCAATACCTAGCCTAAACATATTTTTTAAATTTTATTTCTATAATTTTCTATTTTTCCACATGTGCAGAACAAAGATATTGATTTTCATTGAAAAATCTATGTTTAATAAAACTAAAAAAGCACATAGATAATAAAAAAAACATATTAAAACTATATTCGTTGGATAGCTCATTCTGAGCACTACCATCTTTGAGTTGGATCTATGAAGTATCCTCGATTTCCTTCCTTAACTTGAGCTTCAAAGGGAAAAAATCTGGACATTTTTTGTGTCAGACAATGGGAAGGTGGGAAAAGAGGTTCACTCGAACCCCCTTCCCACAATGGGAAACATGGGTTCCCACATGCAAAGGGTTTTTCTCGAACCCTAGTTCAAGTGAACCTCTTTTGGGTTCATTCGAACCTACAGTTCGCTTGAAACCACCAAAATGAGTTTTTTATGAATCGGTCAATTTTTGGAATTTTTCCCTCCTCACTCAAATTGTAATCCACTTTTGTGCGTTTAACTTGTGTCTCCTAGTTTTATTGTTGTAGTTGTGCTTTAGGAAGTTCTGATAGACCTATAGATGGTTGAGGGCATCCATCCATCATTCATATAATAACTCTAGCTCATTTAACCTTCGAGCATGATATTCCTCATATGTAATGAGGTTTTGCAGTGATATCCTTAATGATGGCAGCTTGATCTGTATTAGGAGGATGGCTTCTGATCTGAAGACCAGGGAGAATGGGGTGGTGCTTGTTGGCATGCAGATACTAGTGTAGTAGGCCCATAAGGTAGGATTTAGTTGTAAATGCAAGTCATGACCAGAGTCATTGATTGTTTTATTAAGTATTTTCAAGATATTTTTATTAGTGGCTTCTACTTGGCCATTGCCTTGCGAGTAGTACGAATTGGAAAAATGATATTGGATATTGAATTTTTGGCAAAGGTCACACACATCCTGATTCTTGAAAGGTGTCCCATTATAAGAAATAATGGATTGAGGGACACCATATGGAAAAATGAGATAGTTCGGGATGAACTTTGATATCTGCTTTCCCATTGTGTAGGTCATGGGAATTTCTTCGACCCACTTTATAAAGTACTGAGTGGCGGTGATGATGAATTTGTGTTCGTTGGAGGAGGTGAGTGTGATTTTTCTGATGAGATCAAGCCCCCACTACAGAAAGGGCCAAGGTGTTACAATAGGATGAAGCTCTTGAGCTGGTGCATGAATAAGGTCTCCATGTTGCTGGCACTATAAAACCTTTCTCACAAAGTCATGTGCCTCTCTTTCCATTGTTGGCCAGTAGTACCTAGTCCTCAGTAGTTTCTTAGCTAGATTTATACCACTTGAGTGTGAACCATGAACTCCATTATGGAACTCAGTTAGAGTAGTCAGGTGTTCCTCAAGATTTAAGCGATGCAATAGGGTTCCCTCAATGCTCAGGTACGATAAAGGGTTTCTCCTAGGATGAAAAAATTTAAGGTCCTTTTGACAAAGGATTGTTTAAGGTTTGGGGTAATGACAACTAGGAGGATTCCTATTCTTAGGTAGGTATAGATTTTGTGATACCAAGGATCACTAGGACCAATGATTTTGCACATGATTTCAAACTTTGGTACCTCAAATGTCGGTACGAGAAGATGCTCTACCAAGAATTCTTTTTTTGGAACATTTTTTGGGATTTATAAGAGTTATCCAATTGTGTCCATAGAATTTTGTGCTCTGTGGTTTTCTCTAGGTATTTGTTCAAAGGTGGTTTCAATGAAGAATTATTTGAGGCTCTCCATTGGTTTCTTGTATGGAGTTAGCTTGTCATCCTTTGTTTGGTACTCACCATTGACTTGGTTTATGATGAGTTGTGAATCTCCATATAATTTGAGAACCATGATCTTCCATTGTACTAAAATCCTTAATCCTATGTCGAGAGCTTCATACTCTGCTATGTTGCTCGTGCACAAAAAATATAGTTTGTAGGGTTTTGGTATGAAGTCTCCTTGGGGAATGATGAAGAAGATTTTGGCACCTAACCCATGTTGTGTGTATGACCGACTTAGTTATTCATCCTATTAGAGTGGCCTTGGAGAGAAGGTATAAAAGTTGATATAACTTTGCAATCAGCTTGATCTAATGAGCCATTATGTAGTGTCTAAACTTTTGGGCTACAAACACAATTGGTAGGTAAGATTTTTCTATTGGTGTGTAATTAAGCTCATTCCCTACCACTGTCCTACTGATGTAGTATATCGATCTCTCTCTTCCATTTTCATCATGTTGAGCTAACAAAGCACCGAGAGCTGCCATGGTTATTGAAATGTATATAATTAGTGGTTTTCTTGGAGTAGGTGGCATTAACCCTGGTGGCGTAAGTAGATATTATTTTATTTTACTAAAGGCTTGATCACACTTATTGTCACACTTGTATGTTACTCCCTTGTGAAGTAGATGTAAATATGGAGTCTGTTTATCTCCCAAATATGCTATGAATCTGTGGATGGATTGGAGTCTCCCTTGTAGGACTCTGAGCTATTTTAGTGTCCTTGGTGCTTCCATGTCAAGGATCGCCTTGACCTTGGTGGGATCCACTTCTATTCCTCTCATTGATACTATATATCCTAGGATTTTCGTAATTGCACCCAAAAGATGCATTTCTTGGGGTTGAGTCTAACCTTGTATTTCTCCAATCTATCAAATATGTCACTTAGAGCTACTATGTGATCCTATCTTTTCCTTGAGTTTGCCAATATATCATCCACATAATCTTCCACATTTTCTTGAATCATGTCATGAAAAATTAGTGTCTTGGCCCTTTGATATATCGCTCCCACATTCTTTAGCCAAAATGGCATCATGTTCGAGAAGTAGGTGCCCAATGGACATGTAAATATTATTTTATCCTAGTCTTCTTTTTCTATCATAATCTAGTTGTACCTTGAGAAGCCATCCATTAGTAATAGAATCTCGTATTTGGTCGTCATGTCTACTATCATGTCAATTTTGGGTAGTGGAAAGTCATTCTTAGGACACGCTTTGTTTAGGTCTCTGAAATCAATGCAGATACAAATGAACCCATTTGGCTTTGAAACTGGCACAAGATTGGACACCCTTTTCGAATAATTAATTGGGCATATAAAATCAACATCCAAAAGTTTTTGTAATTTCACCTTGACAAGCAAGGTTGTCTAAGGGTGCATCTTTCTCAATTTTTGTCTCACTCATTTTTACCCTGGGTAGAAAACTAAATGATGAACCAAGACTTTTGGATCGAGACCCGACATGTCACTATAGGTCCATGCAAAGTTCACCTTTCTTTCTCTTAGGAATTTCGCTAAGAGTTCTTGTTCTTTTGTGAGAATTGATTCAACATAGAAGGTGATGTGTGACACTCCTTCTATTCCTAGATTGACAGTATTGCACTATTTTGCTAAGACTATTGATTTATCTTGATGAAGTGCAGTAGGGGGGAAATTGAATCCTTCATCCTCTGGTGCCTTAGAGAGGTTTTCACCATTGGATGCGTCCTTTATTTTTACTATGCTATGGTTAGAGAGTGCCACAATGTTGTTTTCACTTAATGACCCTCAACTTATCCTCATTATTTTTCTTTTGTGACTGAAGGAATCAATTATCTCCCCATAATAGGCCTATTTGTCCAGTGTGATGTTGAATCCAAATTTATGATCTTTGCATGGTATTGTATCCCTTAGTCCCATGTACTCCGAGAGACCCTCATCTTTTTTTAATGTGTCTAGAACCGGTGGTCCTTGTTGGTCGTAGTCGATGAGTTGAGGATAAAATAGGTTTATTTTGTGAGTTTTGTGGTTTGACTCAATGGGTGAGACACTGATCATGAGTAAGAAGGAGTCTTCAAAAAGTGTGGGTACGCTGGTTATGGTATCCTCATCATCACTAGTACTATAGCTATCAGTTATGTTGAAGGTGAAATTATCTAGGGGTAGACTTGTGGATATTCGTAATCAAAGGATGGACACTGATAACTGAGGAGGAGACTGGACTGGTCTATTAGGGGTACCTCTGCCACATACAGTTATACTTGGAGAGGTACATCCAAGGAAAATATTTCTCATTCATCTTTCTACAATGATGGGCTTTAGTCATCCGTCATTGTTCTTTTCAGGGATTTTATTTCTGTTGTAGCCCATACCAACCATCATTTTCATTCCTCTTCTATCTTCATTCATGGGTAGGGTGGGTGTGGATCTTTCATCTTGTTATAGTGAAATTTAAATGTCTCTTTCATCGACATTTTCCCAACTTAGATCCCCCCAATGGTGGAATCTAGAAGGTTTTGCACTAAAAGTGTGGACAAGTGTTTCAACTTGTTGGGGTTGCCCATGTGACCTACGATATTGTAGTAACTCTCCTACAAAAAAAACATTTTTCTTCATTCTGTAATCTCCACACCCATTGTCCTGGATCATGAGCTTGATGTTAGATATATCAAGGATGGAGGGTGTCTTTGTCGCAGAAGTGGAGGAAAAGTTAGATGGATCTATAGAAGGAGTAGAGGGTCCCTCATCATTTTTTGGTACTTGGGGAACCTTATCGAACTTGGCTTCCAAGTTTTTCCAATAGGCGAATGGCTTAGGATCACCATGTATTATGACCTCCTCATTATGGTATGAAAATTTTACACATTGGTGAAATGTTGAGGCAACTGCCTTCATTATATGGATCCATGGGCATCCTAAGAGTATGTTGTATGGAAAATCAAGGTCAAGGACCTGACATATGGTTTCCAGAGTAGCTGACCCCACTTGGATTTGGATCCTGATAGTACTTTGAGATACTCTTTCCTGATCATCATATGCTCTGATGGTAATGCCTTTATTTTTTTCGATGGACTGTTTTGATATTCCTAGGTTCTTTATGAATTTAAGTGAACAAATATTGAGGCTCGCACCTCCATCCACAAAGACCCTTTTTACCTTTATCTTGTGAACCAACACTTGAAGGTGAAGTGCATAGCTGTGAAATGGTTGGGTGGGGAAATTTTGATCAGAGAAGGTGAGGAGATTTGTGGTGATGATGTTACCAATCATATCTTGGAATTTTTATGTATCAAGGTTAGCAAAGATAATGGATGCAACTAATGATTCATCAAGGATTTTCTTGTGGGAGGTGAAAATTTTCAGTAACTCCATGATGGAGATCTGAGCAGGGGTTCTTTTTTAGTTGGTCAATGACGTTATAATCATAGGGAATGACTTTTAGATTTGAGATGGGGGTCTTATATGGTTGTGATTCCCCTATAATAGTAAAATTTTTGCTATGTGTGGTGACTCCACAATCAACATTGGATCCTTTGACGCTAATGACAGTGACCATTTCATCTATGCATGTGACGATGTCTTCGTATATAATGTTTGCACTAGCATACTTTTATTTTCCTTTATTGTTCCCTTGGTTATTTCCTTGATTGTTTCATTGATTATTTCCCTGATTATGATTAGGCATCAGATTCATGTATATTTTGAGGTCTTGATTTCCAGCGGGTTGCTTGACATTTATGATTTTGTCCTCAATCAGATCTTGGATAATGTTTTTAATCTCATGCAATTTGCGGTTGTATGTCATTTGATTTTATGAAAATCACAAAAAAGTTTTTCATTATACCATGGTGGTTTTGTCATTGGTTCTGCATATTTCTCCAAATTGGAAATTTTGATAAGGTTCTCTTTAACCAGCTTCTTCATTATAGATTTAATTGACTTGCCAAGGGTCGTGAAATTTCACTTGGGAGGATACTTGTTTTAGGGAGGTGGTCCTCCTTGATTATTCATGTTATTGATTTTATTTTTCTAAGACAGTTGTTGTTGTGCTATCGTATTGGTTTGCACATTGTTGCGGTTGTGATTGTATGGTTGTTGATGGGTTTGAATATTTTTCTTAGGAGCATTGATGACAACCTTAGCATCAACCACTCTATCATTTGTGACATTTTTGTTCCTTGACCATGTGCAAGGTTTATCGTTATAATTGGTGGATATGTGGTTATCCTGTTGTGTAGGAAATTTAGATGCGCAACCTCATGTAGTAAGGTTTCTTTCAATATTGATCGTCTTTGGGATCAATTGATCATATGTTGTAATGTATTGCATTTTTAGATAGAAATACCAAGTTTTCATCCAAATTGGCTATGATTGTGCAAACCATTTATTCTTCCCACATGGTCCACTTGCTTTGATTGGCCTTGGATCACCATCTTTACAAAAAGGAGGTGAATAACTCTCCTTTTCTTTTTTTTAGTGTTGATAGTTCCTCCAAACTAACATTCGTACCCATGTTGAATGCATAGTTTTTTGAGGAATGCATCCACCATTTCTTGGAATGTTTTGATTCCTATGGGTAGATGAGAGAACCATTCCATGGTACTACCAGTGAGGCTTTGAGGAAATAGTCGCATTAGATACGTTTCATCATATGCAACTTCCATGCAATGCACTTGACATTCCTGACGTGATTTTTAGGGTATCCTATCTCATTATATTTTTTGAATTTGGGGATTTCAAATCCCTTTGGGAATGGTACCATTGTAAGACTCCTATCAAAAGGGTAGAGTCTCAAATTGCCTGACATTCTTGTTGTTTTTCTTGACTGAAGGTCGAACACTTTCTATGATAGTAGTTTGATCTGTGTTGCGACATCATTTTTGTGGATCAAGAAGTTGGATGAATGTGTTTTGAGGAATATTTGATGTTTGATTGATGAGTGAGCTATTGTGGGGGTTTGTTGCAAGATTTATTGGGTGTTTAAGGCCTACTGATATGTGTGCATTTGTATCAATAATGCTTGTTTTTTGTCCTACTATTGTTGCTCCAACAAATCTTGTTGTTGTTCCCACAAAGCTTGTTGTTGTTCCCACAAAGCTTAGTGTTGGTCTAGTTGTTGTTGCACCAAAAAAGCTTGTTGTTAGTCTATTTGGTGTTGCGCTAACAAATATTTTTGTTGTTCTAGATGTTGTTGTGCCAAAAATCTCATTGTTTAGCTTATTGTTGTGCCTGAAGATCTTGCAGGGCTTGTTGGTATGCCCATTGATGGATTTCTTTCATTTTTACATGATAATGTGCTTGCGCTTGCTGAGCCTAGTGTTGGGATTGAGCTTGAGATTGTTCTTGTTGGGTTGCTTGTATTTCTTGTACATCTTGTCCAACTTGTTTAGCTTGTGTGCCTTGTGTGGATTGAGGGGCTTGTTGAGCTTGCACTTGTTAAGTAGCAAATTGTACAACTTGTTGGGCTTGTTGAAGTACACTTTGGTACCTGGATCATGGTGATGAATAAATTCATCATGTTATCTTTTGGTAGAATCGGTGGTTGATTGGGAATGGTGTTGACTATTGTGGTTATTGAAAGGGTTGTGATGGGGATCAGGGTTTGGGTTGTCGGTGGTGTGATTGAGATGCTTGGTCCTTGGGAAACTAGGATTTGAGAGATTTGGGGACTATTGTATGTGTTGACCATAGTCATGGCTTGAATGGTTTCCATCTTTTGTTGTGATACTGATGAAAAAATGAGGGGGTTAGATGTGATGCTTAAATTTCTTTGGTTTGGTAGATTGGTGGCAGGTAGGAGGGGAAGGCCCAACCCAAAAGATGATACAAATGCCAAAGGTAATGGAGGGAATGGTGGTGTGTTCCCTTGGGAAAGTGATGATGAGGAAGGATCGGTGAATCCCCCTTTCCTGAACAACCCAACCTCTCCTTGCGAAACCATGGGGAGAGAAGTTTGTATATTCAGTAGATAGATTGGCATTGCATGAAATGAGACTGAGTCTGGATGATTATGGAAAATAAGTGGAACATACAGGTGTAATTATTTTACTGTGATGGAGTTATCTGGTGTGGTGTTGATACTCATTTCTCTGTTGTATACAAGGAAATTCTTTTGGATTGCACGAAGCATGGTGCTTACCTTGCTAACAATGGGTGGGGTTGAAGGCTTGTTGATATGATTTGGGGAATATCCTAAGTGATGTTTGGAAGTGATATTGGGGGTATTGTCACAAGAGGCCTTTCCATATTGGTACTCACATCAAATTAAAAAGGGAGTTAAGCACTTATTTTTTTAACACACATATATAGAGAGGGATTAAGTTTCAACATGGCATTGATGATTCTATGATTCTCAAGATTTTGAACCATTTCAGTTATTTCCTCTTGCATCATTCCCAAGTCATCATCGGTGATGTCCTCTACATGGCCCTCCTCTTGAAGGTTTTGTGATGGAAGAGAGGAGTTATTTGGAGGGTTTCTTGATCTTGCAAGGTTTATTTCAGTAGTCATTTGACTTAGCTCACTTCAAGTTAATGATTCCTTAGTGATTTCAAAGTTCCTCTTGTATTGTGATATTGTTTGAACCATAAAATAGAGATCATTTGATCTCCATCCTCAACACAAAAAGGGAGAAGAACTAGGAAAATATAAGGATCAAAAGTGATGATGGGGATGAGATCAATGGAAGATGGATGATGCAAATGAATGAAACTCTTGGAGAACATTGGGGGGGGGATGTTAAAATTTTTAGGGCTTGAATTTATTTAGTTTAACTAGGTGTGTTAAGTCAAACAATATGATAATGAACTTGTAAACCCTAGGAATTTGCATTATCCTAGAGAAAAATCGTACAAGAGAATGATTTGACTAAGTGTATTCAGCCAATCAAAGTGATTTTTAACTTGTAGACCTTAGGAAGTTATGTTATTGTAGAGGTATATTTGTTCAATTGGATTTATAATTTGACTAAGTGTATTAATTCAAACATGGTGATGTTGATTTTGCCTTTAAATTTAGCATGAATGATGTTTCAAAGTTCTCAAGAGCTTTCTAGCGAGATGATAATTGATTTTGATGATAGAGGGATGGATGAGAGTGATGATTTTGATCATAGAATTTACCTAGACAAGACTCTTTCTTACAAGACGTCGGTATTGAAGAACATGCCATACTTCTAACTGAGAAAAGAAAACCTTTGAAAAAGAGTTGGATTTTGTTGATAATAGAATGAATACAAACTTGGGTTGTTCTTTGAAGCCTTTTTGTAGAAATTATATACCAATATTTTCCTAACCTCAAAAATAATGGAAAGATGCTCTTCACGAGCCTTTGGACTAAGCTTCTTGAACCTTGGTTTTTGGATTTTGATTTTATGGGAAATCATTTGAGAGAACACATTTGAGGTCCAATTGTCCTTATCTTTGCTTAATGAGTTCTTTTTATCAAAAAAAAATTCTTGATTATGATTTCAAACTAAATGTCTATGCCTTGATTCCTTTTCATTCCACAAGGTCCATTATGTGAAAATCAAGGTTTCAAGAGCATAGTTTCCTAGGTTGACTTTAGTGAAAATAAATGATGATTAAACCCAAGCACTTAGAAACCTCTAAGGATAGAATCCCTCGGGTAAGCAAGAGTACATGGATTCATCAAGGTTATTTGTTTCCTCCAAAGGGTTTGAAATCTTGAAGCTTTTGTGAAAGTTTGTTTCCCAAAGTTTTAGATCTAGGAAAAGTGTTTTTGTTTTGAGAACATGTAAATCATAGGCTGAAAAGACAATATTTGTTGGGTTCCCACTTGGATAAATCTAGCTACACATATTCAGAGCGGATGATTAGGTTCTTGACCACACTAGCTCCCCCTTATAGTACACTCGCTTCTCAATTCAATAAATCATTAGTAACCATGAATCTTCCATGGCATAGTTATCATCTCTACAACAAAACCACATGTATACATGGGAGAGCTTAAGGGACATGACATTTTGCACCAACAAATAGATAGTATTTTGGTCTTTTCTAAACAAGAGGTTTTAATGTGGGCATTCTGTTCGTAGGGTACTATCAAGTACGGTGAGAGACCATTACTTCCCTTCTCATCAAAATAATCCTCATGATATTGGTCCTTGTTACAATATCCACACTTATATCCTAGGTGGAAGTCTCTTGGCTTTAGTGTGTTCTTAGTTGGGTCATTCCCTTTGGTGATTACCTTTTCCCACAAGGTAGGCCTGCTAAGATAAACAAAAGAAAGAAAGTATATCCCGTAGTTCAATTGAATTTGATTGGAAAAAAAAGGGAGAAAACTCACAATATACCATGCTCACACTCACTAGATTGGTTCAATTTTAATCCCAAAATGAATTGTGGAGGAAATTAGTTTACTCAGCTTAAGATCATCACAAGAGCCTTTTGATTCTCAAGATCGTCATGAGGCACAAGAGAAGAACATACATCCCTTTGATGGAATGATTTTGATTCCTTTTAAATCACCAAAATAGGATATTAAATTTTCCTTCTGTAGGATGGTGAAATCTTACACATTGATTGTGTAGATTCAGCCATTCTCATAGAATAACATAGTTCATTTACTCCAAACAAAATGCTAAAGCTAAACCAAACATGTAATAGAGCAAATGAAATACAACCTATTCTATGGTGGATTGGTGCCCTCCATGAAGATGTGATAGAGCCCTTTCCCAATCCCTTTCTAAGCCAAATGAGATAGACAATGAGTTGCTATCAGCTCAAGTTGCCTATAGTTTAGATGCCTTCCAAGTGTGTTGTAGAAATGAGAGAAGATGGCTTGCATTTATAGGAAAAGTTGATAGAAGAGAGGCCAAAATTAGGCAATGTGGGACTAAATCCCATCCAATAGGATAGAGACACTTGTCATAATGGGATTGGTCAAAGCTTGTGCAAGTTTTGGCCAATGTGCCCATTCAAATTTGAAAAATGTCAATAAATGCATGTTGTTGAGGGTTTTGGGGGGAATAATCTTTGTCCAAAAAAGTCAAAGATGAGAGTTATTGAGGGAAAATAAGTCTTTTCAATAAATCAATAAATTGATTTATTGATGCAAGTGGGTGGGTTAGTTAGGAGTTTAGATTTGACTCTAGTTGAGTCAAAAGCTAGAGAATGCTAATCATGATTTAGAAGTCAATTAATTTAGATTAATTAACTTAGGGGATATTAAGAAGTGACATTTGATAAATCAAATGAGAAGAACTTTAAGGATTTGATTAAATAATTTTGATTTATTTAATGAACCTTAGTGAATTAATCAATAAATTGCTTTAATTAATTAATAGCAGAATTTGATGTTAGTCAGAGCGAGATATATGATGTTAGTTTTGCATGTCTACATTTTGCCCCTCTTTGAAGCAATGTACTCATTGGATTGGTTCAAAGAATGATGTTGCCGATATCGAAATTAAAATTTTTTTTGGTTTTTTCGGATGCCCCAGTGGAAAATAAGTACGTTAGTACATTGCTCCCTCGAGAGATTGAGCGAAAAGATACAATTTGAGGTGGATCTCGTGACAAAGAGGTTCAAAATGGATGTATGGATGGTTAGACTATATGATAATGATGATGTAGATGAAATGTTCGGAAGATGCTTAGAATAACAAATTTATATTATCATAAACAACTTTAAATGATTATGCAATGCATGTGAGATGGATGAGATGGATGATGTTGTCCTGATATGATGGTATGACATGATTATGCGAAATGAGAATATGGATGCAAGATGGATGCATTGTTAGCGTGAAAGAAGATAGAAGAATGAGAGGGATGAACCCTTAAATTCAAGAATATGAAGAAGTCCAACAAGTCTCCTAGTCATCAAGACTTTATTGGATATGACGATGAATGATGATGATGTGTTGCTTATCCAGGGATGGGAGAGAGTGTACCTTTCTTTATGTTTGATAACACACGTAGGTGCGATGCATCAAGGTATTAAGAACCAGGATGGAATTGCACCTAGTGTGATGGACTTTGACTCAACAATCAGATAGGAGTACTCTTGTTCACACTTGACAAACATAGCCTTATTCAAAATGCAGTTCAGAAATTCCAGACATCTCGGGCCAAAACATAAGAAGGCAAGCCTTCTTATGTGGTCAACAAGATACCTAAAACATCCTTCCTACAAACAAAACAAAGTATGCATGACGAAGTTATTTTACAAGAATATCCAACAAGCATAGTAGATAAAAAGATAATGATCGTTGCCCCATTCCTTTCTCTCTAAACCTGTTTTGTTTAGGCATCATCGAGAGGTCCTTGGAATGAGCGCAAAATAAGATAAGTTAAAAAGACCAAATAAAGTAAACAAACAAGTTAATGTTCTTCATACCGCTAGCCAAGACTAACTACTGTGGGGTACCTGATGCTTATGTCCATCGTGGGAAAGCTTCATCCTAGGACATTTAGTGATCAGGGTTTTGGTGAGACTGATTGGGTGATAAGCTATTGATACTCCGAGTTGACCAACTTTTTGACTTACTGACTTAGACTTGAGACTTTGACGATTAGGTGTTCACTTTAGAACCTGCTAAACTTGCTTCTGACTAACTCACCAAAGGGTGAAAATGACGATGATTTATTATGAGTAATGACAATCATGGGTGAAAGCGAGATGAAATGGATGCACCATTTTGGGTTTTTTCAAATGTTTTGAGGTTGTTTTTGGTATTTCGAGATGTTTTACAAATGTTTTTGGTATTTTCAAGATTTTACAATGAACAGACTAACTTAAAGACCTATCATAGGGGTCTCGGGAGCTAATCCATAGATTAGCCTTGCCTACGTTATATACGCAGAGACCACGTAGTTTGACTGGTGGTGGACTGACTTGATGAAAAGATAGACAAATAGATTGCCATTTTATTGCCTAAAGGACTGACTTAAGATGTAGACTAGATGGGAAAACGGATTGCCAATGTGACGGACACCTACCGGACTGACCCAACTGTCTTGGGGGATGATCAAAGATCAACCTTGCCTATGTTCAAGCTCAGAGACGATGTAGTTCGACTAGGTGGAAGACTGACAAGACTAAATGATGAATTTTGAAGATTTTCCAATATTTCGACATGTTTTTGGATTTTTTGAATGATTTGGATGTTTTTGGATTTTTGAATGAGTTTTTGAATGTTTTTGATTTTTTGATGAATTTTTGAATGTTTTTGATTTTTGATATGTTTTGGATATGTTTTGGATTTTTGAATGAGTTTTTTGAATATTTTTTGTATTTTCACATGATTTTGGCAATTTGGATATGTGATGACGATATCAGTGCTCTATTTTTGGATTTTGTTGAAAACCAAGCTTTAATGTTGATCAATCAGATTGATGGATTGATAGTTTGACTAAGTGTGTTAAGTCAAACAAAAGTGATAATGCACTCGTAAGTTCTAGGAAGTTGTGTTATCCCAGAGTAAACTCGTACAAAAAGGATAATTTGGCTAGGTGTGTTAAGCCAAACAAGGTGATTATGGTTTTGATAATTTGGCTAAGTGTGTTAAGCCAAACAGAGTGATGATAATGAACTTGTAAACCCAAGGAAGTTGTGTTATCCTAGAGTAAACTCATGCACAAGATGATAGTTTGACTAAGTGTGTTAATTCAAACAAGATGATGATTGATTGGATTCGATTGATCAAGATCGATGAAGCTTGAGTTAGAACAAAATTGCTTTGATGATTTGATGTGACATTGAAGTACACATTAGATGGAACTGATATGGATTGTTCAAATTGATGTTCGATGAAATATAAAGCTTGATGAGGAACATCATCTTGTCAAAATATGCCATGG
This sequence comes from Sequoiadendron giganteum, assembly GCA_007115665.2. Classification (NCBI taxonomy): domain Eukaryota; kingdom Viridiplantae; phylum Streptophyta; class Pinopsida; order Cupressales; family Cupressaceae; genus Sequoiadendron; species Sequoiadendron giganteum. The sequence goes on along the minus strand of CM021107.1, from coordinate 194,295,881 downwards.
GCTAGTGACTTGGATTCATGTTCACAAATGCCTTGACCAATTTGATTTTATGTTTTCCAATGTTCAGATCACCACATAAGTGTGAAGATATAGATCAAGATTTACTCCCAAAGCGAGATGTAAATATCTGCCCCCAGTGTCTAGCAATGTTTGAACGACCATGGGTGGATTCTTGGATATGAATGGATATGGATTATCTTGCGATAAGATAATGGTGTTCAAAAAGCAGATTCACCTTTGGATAGTGGTTCAAGGTTCAAATAGCGTTGGGTAGGATGGGATCAATGAAAATGACCCATGTCAAGATGTCTACCATAAGCAACAGTAAAGTGTGCACCAAAATTTTCCAAGATCAAGATAACTTGGAGTATGGATGCAGATGGAAGATGGATTGGATAAATGGTTCATGGATAAACGGATGATATGGATGGAATGTCAGATTTATTATTGATGCGATAAGATGCTTTCTTTTGAACTGGCGCACGTAGATGCTCGATTCTACACATGATGCTTGTTTGCCAGGTTTTCATCATGGTACTTGTCCAGAGCGCCACTAAAGTGGTTTTCACTAGAGGACAATTTTTTTTTTCTTTACTGTTTTCAATCCTTTTTCTGATTTTTTTGGATTTTTTGTATATTTTGATTTTTTTGTTGTCACCAAGACACCTGTTTGCCAAGTTTTCATCAAGGTGACCATTTTTTTTAGGACATTTTTTTGATTTTTTTGTATTTTCTGAGAGATTTTAAGCTGATGCTGAACCACCTGGTGGTGCTGATGTTGATGCTTCTGTCATAACGTGCCATCGGTAGCCTGCTTGAAGAAGCTATTTTGCCAAGACACGTGCACTTGAATGCAAATTTTGAGATCCCTGATCTGCTTTGCTGATATCGGAGTTAACTTTGTCTTTGTGCACACATCGCGATAGAGTGCCCTCTGAATCCTTATGATGAAGGGTTGCTGCCAACACATGGTCAATGTGAGAGTTGGATATCATGCGTGGAGGTGTGGATGGAGATTGTTTAGGGATAAAAGATGGTGAAATCTTACACATTGATTGTGTAGATTCAGCCATTCTCATAGAATAACATAGTTCATTTACTCCAACCAAAATGCTAAAGCTAAACCAAACATGTAATAGAGCAAATGAAATACAACCTATTCTATGGTGGATTGGTGCCCTCCATGAAGATGTGAGAGAGCCCTTTCCCAATCCCTTTCTAAGCCAAATGAGATAGACAATGAGTTGCTATGAGCTCAAGTTGCCTATAGTTTAGATGCCTTCCAAATGTGTTGTAGAAATGAGAGAAGATGGCTTGCATTTATAGGAAAATTTGATAGAAGAGAGGCCAAAATTAGGCAATGTGGGACTAAATCCCATCCAATAGGATAGAGACACTTGTCATAATGGGATTGGTCAAAGCTTGTGCAAGTTTTGGCCAATGTGCCCATTCAAATTTGAAAAATATCAATAAATGCATGTTGTTGAGGGTTTTGGGGGGAATAATCTTTGTCCAAAAAAGTCAAAGATGAGAGTTATTGAGGGAAAATAAGTCTTTTCAATAAATCAATAAATTGATTTATTGATGCAAGTGGGTGGGTTAGTTAGGAGTTTAGATTTGACTCTAGTTGAGTCAAAAGCTAGAGAATGCTAATCATGATTTAGAAGTCAATTAATTTAGATTAATTAACTTAGGGGATATTAAGAAGTGACATTTGATAAATCAAATGAGAAGAACTTTAAGGATTTGATTAAATAATTTTGATTTATTTAATGAACCTTAGTGAATTAATCAATAAATTGCTTTAATTAATTAATAGCAGAATTTGATGTTAGTTAGAGCGAGATATATGATGTCAGTTTTGCATGTCTACATCTTCTTCAATTGTTAAATCCAAACAAAATCTAGTGAGTTTCTAAGTTCAATTTTAATCAAGTTGAAAAGATCAAGTCAACGGTTAATTTTAAACCCAAAATTTGAAGTGAGTTGGTTCAAAAAATAGAATTAAAGCATGAAATGGAAGCCCTAAGCATTTAAAAACACTTTCTCAATTTTAAATTTAGTGCTCAATCCTCTTCAAGACTCTTCAAAGATCGTTTCTTATACTACAATGTTACAAATTATTTGTGTGAATGAGATGCATGTGAGATAATAAGACAATTCACGTGAAGAGAAAGTTATTAATTAAACTTGTTTTAAGCATTATCTTCAAATAATAGAATGATTTTAATGAAAAGACTAATGTTTTTTTTTTTTAAAGAAAAGAGAGAGAGAAAAAAGCATTAATATGAATCCTGCTTTCCTTAGATTTTTAAAACAAACATTAATCAAAACTAGACCACTTGATAACAAAGATAAAATCCTCTCTTGCCAATATTTTAATCCCAAAAGCTAAGATTTTGTATGAAAATATTCTTTAAAGATATAAATCATGAGAATTTTTTAGACCCCCTCCAAACACAATAATAAAAAATGTCAACAAATTATTTTTGATAACATAAAAGCTTTTCCCAAAGTAAACTCAATTATGACTAGATAGTGGCACGTTAGGAATGAAAATCAATCTTTAAAGGAAACTAGATCTCAATGTAATGTGTGAATTATTTCCTGGACAATATTAAGGATTTCATGATATCTAGTAACTCGACATGGAAGAAGGTGTGAATGACCTCACTAAAGTACCAAAACATAATAAAGAAAATTTTCTAATTTTCTTATCATGTTAAATGGCGATTTTGAGTAAATGCCTCAGTCTTCAAGATATTTTTTACTTCAGATATTTAAGCACTTGAATTTGCAGCTCAAAATTCCTTTATGACTAACCTACCCAGCCACTGTGATTACTAATTTTTCACTTTCCTATAACTGTACCACAAGCTAGTTGTCGCCATGCTCCCAGGCGCTAAAGATAGTAAAAGAAAACAATAAAGAAAGGTTCTTAATGAAATCAATGTTGAGTTTCATCGAATTATGTCCTTGATCTCAACTTTCTCGCACTTTTCCCTTGCGTGATTCCAAAAAAAATAAAAAAAATATCACTGTCAGGTTGTTTCCTTATGGTGTAGTAGGACTTGAAACTTAGGTTAGTGATCTTGGTGCATTATTGAATTATAAAGAAACTTAAGAAATTATTGTCATGGCAGAATTTGGTGAGAATTAAAGGTGACCCACAAGTTATGCAAAACACAATCAATTGATCACATTTATAGAATTGTTTGAAACAAAGCACACTTTTCTAGAGATGCATATGTTAGTTGCTCCTATTTTCAACAACTTGAATGGGAAACGTCCAAAAAAAAAATAATCATATAATTCTAAGCTTAAGTTAGAGGCGTGTGTAGGATAGAGGGCCCGACTTAGCGAAAGAGAAGTATTTTGACCATCTATGTAAGGAAAAAAATAAGGTTTCCTGGTCAACATCTTCTTCCTCGCCGGTGGACAAGCATTGACAAAGAGGGCATGACTAGGGTTAAGTTCAGATTGTACTTTGTTGAGGCATGAATGAAAGCTCCATAAAATGGGAGGAATCCTTGGAGTATGTTAACATAATACATGAAGTAAATTTGTATCTTATTCATCCTTTGTATGTAGCTACCTCTTGATTCTCGCACTAGCTATCCTTGACCCATGATAGGATTTCATGTGACAAAGAAAAATGATGAAGATGGTGGAATTTAGGTACAATTTACAAATGATAGAAGATAGTGGTAACATTGATATTGAGAAAGAAAAATCTCTTTATAGAAAGATCTCTATATTATAGAATGATGTCACCCCCAACAGAGACCAACTAAAAGAATAGAATGAGTATTTGAATATTTGCATTGGTGCTAATATATTCCTATCTGCATGAGTGGGTGAGTAAATTATAATGTAACTAAGCATTAGAAACAAAATTAGACTTGTATTCTGATAACTTCAACTAAAAAACTGAATTTTGTTGGTATCAATGCATGAGGAGATATTTCTCAAACTCAAAAGACATATTATCGTGCAACAGGGAAAGAAAATACAAACTTATAATGATTTGAATAAATTGATCTCATCTATTATTGCTTTCGAATGCAACCAACAAATATTGGGGTTTCCGTATGCTGAATATGTTGAAATTCACGTAAATGCATCTGAATAATTTAATATGTAGAAAAAGGTTTTGAAAACAGGGAAGTATTTATGGAATTGCAAGCTCATATCTTAGGTCAATGGAAATTAAAAGTATTTTCTCATCCATTTCATTCGCACTCCCCTTTTTAAATCAAGTCAATGCCAAAAATGTAGATAGAAAGAACATTCCAATCCATGAATTAACAATATCATAATCAAGAAATAAACAAGAATATCCACCAAGATAATCCCAAATACTTGAATAACCTCCCTTTTTTGAGTTCATATTTAAAGAACGGGATAACAAAAAATAACTATAAAATATAAATGAAAGAGTATTGAAGAACTCTTAGCATATGGTGGGTTGCAATCCTTCTAGCACCAAAATGTGAACCTCGATCATATGCTTGCACAAATAAAAGAAAAAAAAACACATTAGTAAGCTCATATACAAGTGAGAATCAAGATTCCCCATGAAATTCATCTACAATACTCAAAATATGAATAAATGAAGAACAAAGCATAACAAAAATTTGAAATCCTATTTAAGCATGTAACCACTCAATCCCATGCTGGAATTGGTGCCAATTATGTGTATAAATTGGCCCTTTCCCAACTCCTTTGTTGCAATGTTGATGATTCATCCACTATGATGAAGATTCAATCAAGCTCCATCATGAAAAATATGTATAACCTAGCTAAGATCTTGATGGAATGGATGAAAATAGATGTTTTTGAGGATTAAGTTGAGTATAGTAAGTTTACTCAAGTTGTGGATGATAGAATGAGAGGAAGAGTCTCTCATTTATAGATTTCAAAATTGGAAGAGTGAGCAAGATTGAGCAATGTGAGATCATTCAACATCCAATTGACAAGTGCCACTTGTCAAGATGTGAATGGATGAAGGTTCTGCATATTTTGATGAATGTACCCATAAATGCTATTAGATTCAAATTTAAAATTTTAAAGTTGGCAAGTTTAGAGGGAAGGGAAACGGAGTTAATGTCACTTGGCTCAATGCCAAGGAAATGTAAGAGGCATTAAATGCCTTGTTGGAAGTACCCATCCCTTTTGGAGGGATTTTTGAATTAGAGGAATACTTCACAAAAGATGCCCTTTTGAATGGAAATTGATGATTTAATAAATCAAAGAAATTGATTTATTGTGCAAGTCGCAAAATCTAGAGGATCGAAGTTATTAGGACAAGATTTAATCATGATTTGATCAAATTAAGTAGAAATTAGGTGATTTGACAATTTTGACTTAGATTTTAGGATTTAAATAAATCAAAGTTGAGAGGAATAATGATTTTAGATTTAATTAAGTAAAGATTTTAAATTATTTAACTAAAGGGGAATGATGTTAGATTAAATCAAATAAAGATTAATTTATTTAATTTAAAATGACGACTTTAGATATTTAATTAAATAAAGTAAATTATTTAATTAAAAGAGGGATGATCAAATTAATTAAAAAAAATGATTTATTTAATTAATAGTGGAGAATGACTTAATCAGATAAATAATGATTTATTCAAGTAAGGAATGAAAGCTGATGAAAAGATGATAAGGTGATTTAAGATGAAACAATGTTAGTAATCAGGATCAAGTGTGCCAGCATATTTTCCATGTCTACACATGTAACTTCATTTTTCAACATTTTATCAACAACTAAATTATAGTGTCAATTTATTAAAAACTATTTTTATTTTTAATTTTTATTTTTCTAAATATAAAAGTAAAATATACAAAAAAATACACATTTTACTAGTTTACATCATTTTAAAATTCAAAACATAGATGTCACCTTTTAGTGCTTAAAGTTTATAATTTGGATCAGTAATGGTTGTTTTCTTTATAAAGTGTGACTCAAAAAAGTGCAATATAAAATTGAAAGGCTCATCTCCAAGGTAGTAATTTGTAATATATATAAATCAAATAACACAGCCAAAACCATTTCAAACTATGATTAAATCTTATCTTCTCGGTGAGAATTCATTCACCCCCAAACCTATTCACATGGGTGTAGTGTAGAAAATTATAGTCCTTTCTAGGAGGAAATACAATTCACACTTTTTTGCACCTATTTTGGTGACATTTTCATTAATGAATTTTTTCATGTACCCTTGATACCCCTAGTACCCTTTTTATCATTAATCCCAAGGCCTATTTAATTTAATTTTGTTTAATTCCTGACACCACAACTTGCATTGAATAAATGCTAGGGATCAAATTAATGCCCCTACATTTAAGGATTCGTGAAGTTTTAGGTCAAGACCCATTCACCCATGGGTGAATGGGTCCTAATGAAGTTCCTTGAACTCAAATTTTGGTATTTTTTTGGTGGAATTTCAATCTCTCAAATTCAAATTTCACATGTCAACTTTTGATATTTGACCATTGGAAAATTTCATAGAAAGCCTGTAGAACCAATTATCACATTCATTTTACACTAGAAGAGGAAAGACAAGAATCAAGGAAGGGAAGTTCATATGAGATCAAGCGTTGAAGATCAAGGAGAAGAATTTAAAAGTATTCAAGTAGCATTTGAGTTGTTTTTGGAGGTCTTTAAGCTCCTTTTGACATCAAGATAAACCATTTCCAAAGGATTGATCATAATTGCCTATACATGATCATGATGGATTCTAGGTTTTGGGAGATGAGATAGACATTCAACCAAGATTAATGACTTGTTTCCTAAGTGATTCCATCTTCTATTATCGCTCTACTTTTCCTAAGGAATGTATAATTAGATTTGTGACTTATTAAGGTGATTTGAGGTCTCCTAAAATAGGTCTTCATCATTATGCATGTTCATTTAGGGTGTAAACACAAATTTGAAAATGCTTCAAACAATGACCAAAATTATATTGTTAGCCAAATTCAAATAAGCATATCCAAAAATTTTATATGAAATATTCAATCATGGTACCCATGCAAACATGATAAAAATAACCAAATGAACTTAGATGAAAGCATAAGAAAGCAAGATCAAACTCTATTCCATAGTGGGAGTGGTGCTCCTTATGACGTGGAAAGGATGTTGTTTCCCACCCCCTGATAAGATGAAAATGATATTGATGCCAAGATGCAAGTTCCTATAGTGCAAAATGCATGATATTATAGATGATTTTAAAGGAAGAATGCACTGCATTTATAGATTCAAGAGTTGGAGAATGAAGGATTTGGATGAATGTAAGACAAAATACAAACCAATTAGAGAAGGCAACTTGTTCACATGTGATTGGAGGAGGAATGAGCATATTTTGGAGAATGTGCAATTAAATACTATTAGGTGAGTTTCAAATTTGAAAAATAGCTTTAATTGCATGTGGTTGACAAATTTTTGCGGGGAATTTGTTTGGACAAAAAAGTCAACAAATGGAGTAAATAATGGAATATTCCTTGGGAATATGCATTATGTGTGAAAATAAAGATAATTAGATAATGAATTAAAGTAAATTTCATGTGCAAGTGGGTGTGTTAGTTAAGGGTTTAGGTTTGACTTAGGTTGATTCAAAAGCTAGAGAATAGTAATTATGATTATGAGTTAATTCATTCAAATTAATTAACTTCAAGGATTTTAGGGGTTTTGATATTTGATTTAAATCATTTTGATTTATTCAATCAAATAAGAAATTAAGGAAAAAATTAAATAATTTGATTTATTTAATTAACTTGTATGATGAATATTAATGAATTAATCAAATAAATGACTTTATTTGATTAATAGATAAAATGATGTTAATTGAAGTGGAATTAGATGCATGATTTTAGTTAGGAATATTTTCATGTCTAAATTTTCCCCTTGTTTGAAGCAATCTACGTGTTGCATTGATTTAAAGAATGATGCCACCAAGATTGAAATTAGAAAAAATCTAATTCTTTCGGATGCCCTAGCAGAAATAGGTACATTGGTACATTGCCCCCTTGAGAGATTTAGCAAAACATTTAGTTTGAGGATCAATCTCGTGACAAAGAGGTTCAAGATTGATGTATGAATGGTTAGACTAATAGATTTATATGATAATGATGATGTAAATGAGATATTTTTAAGATGCTTAGTATAATAAATCTATATTATCTTAAACAACTTAAATAATTATGCAATGCATGTGAGATGGATGAGACAGATGATGTTGTCCTATGACGATATGATTTCATTATGCATTATGAGAGTGAAATTTTTTTATGAATGCAAGAGGGATGCATTAATGAAATGATACTATGTTAGTGTGAAAGAAGATGGAAGAATGAGAGGGATCAACCCTTGAATCTGAGAAGATGCAAAAGTACAACAGGTCTATGATTCATAGAAAATTTATTAAATATGATGATGAATGATGATGATGTATTGCTTATCCAGGGATGGGAGAGATAAAGAGCATAACTTTCCTTATGTTTGATAACACTAATAGGTACGATGCATCAAGGTATAAAGAGCTAGGATGGAATTGCACCTAGTGTTATGGACTTTGACTTGACAATCAGATAGGAGTACTCATGTTCACGCCTGACATACGAAACCTTATTCAGAATGTAGTTCAGATATTTTGAAAATATAAGACTAAAACATAGAAAAGAAAACCTTCTTATGTGGTCAACAAGACATATAAAACACATTCCCTACAATCCAAACAAAACATGCATGACCAAGTTATAGTACAAGAACATCAAACAAGCATAGTAGAGAAAAAGATAATGATCATTTCCCCATTCCTTTCTCTCTAAACCATTTTGATTAGGCATCATCAAGAGGCCATTCTAATGAATGAAAAATAAGATAAGTTAAAAAAAAAAAAGATAAAGTACTTCAACAAACAAGCTAATGTTCTTCATATCGCTAGCCAAGACTAAACTATGGTGATTCCTGATGTTGATGTCCATTGTAGGAAGGATGCATCTTAGGACATGTCATGACCAAGTGATAGTGATATTTACTGGATGATAATCTATTGGTACTCTGAATTGATTAACTTGTTGAATTACTGATCTGGAATTGAGACTTTGACAATTAGGTTTTACTTTTAAACCTGCTAGACTTGCTTTTGATTGTTTTTCCAAAGAGTGAAAGCGAAGGTGATTTATTATGAATGAGGTTATTGTGGGTGAACTCAAGATGGGACAGATAAACCATTTTGGGGATTTTCAAATATTTGGATGTTTTTGGTATTTTGAAATGTTTTGAGGCTATTTTTGGGATTTTGAGCTTTTTTAAAAATGTTTTGATTTTCAAAATTTCCATCTTTTTTGGATTTTTTGAGATTTTTTGAATGTTTTTGGATTTTTCTTCTCGGGAGCCAATCAAGGACTAGCCTTCCATATGTTTAATCTCAGAGATGGCATAGTTCAAATTTTATGTTTTTAACTTTTTCTGATTTTTTGACCTATTTTTTAGGATTTTTGATATGTTTTGGAGGTTTTTGGATTTTTGCATGATTTTGATGATTTGGATATGGATATGTGATGATATCAGTTCTCTTTTTTGAGATTTTATTGAAAACCAAGCTAGGATTGATTAATAAAATTGATGGGATTGATGATAATAACATTGTTGAGGATACACAACAATGCAAGGATAGTGTTAACCAACATGAGGACTGGGAAGGATATCCCAAGATGGATTGGTTGGATTTGATTGATCAAGATTGATGATGATAAAATTGTTAAGGATACAAAACAATGCAAGGATATTGTTAAGCAATACAAGGATTGGGAACGATATCTGAGATGATGATGGATTAATTGGATTCTAATTGATCAAGATTTTGAGGCTTGATTAGGAACAAAATTGTTTTTATGATTTGATGTGACGTTGAAGTACACATTAGATGTGACTGATATTGATTGTCTCAATCGATGTTCGATGAAAGATAAAGCTTGATACAAAAAATATCCTCATCAAAATCTTCCATGGGCTAGTGATTTTGATTTTTTTCTCACAAATGCTTGACCTATTTTATTTTATGTTTGCCAATGTTTGGATTACCACATAAGTTGGAGGATATAGATCAAGACTTATTCTGGAAGAAAGATGTAAATTTTTTCCCTTAGTGTCTAGAAATGTATGAAATTCCATGGGTGGATACTTGGATCGGTATATGAAAGGATATATATGGTAAGCATGCAAAGGATTCCAAGGATTATATTGCAATAAGATAAGGTGTTCGAATAGAGTATGCTCATTTGGATAGTGCTTCATGGATTAGATAAATTTGGATAGGATAGGATTAATGAAAATGACCCATGCCAATATGTTTACCATAAGAAAGTGTAAAGTGTGCACCAAAATTTTGTCAAGATCAAGATAAGGTAGATAGATTGTAGTGGGTTGGATAAACGATTCATGGATGAATGGATTTATCATGGATGTGATGGATGGAATGCTAGATTTATTAAAGATGGTATAAGATTCTCCCAATTGAAATGGCACACACAAATGATCTATTCTACACATGACACCTATTTTCCATGTTTTCATCATGGTAGTTGTCCAAAGAATTTCCCATGCAGTTTTCACTAAAGGATGATTTTTATCTTTACTATTTTCCTTTTTTTTTTAATTTTTAATTTATTTTTAGATTTTTTGTTGAAATATTATAAGCTCATGTTGAATCACCTAGTACTACTGACATCATGCTTCTGTCATAATGTTCCATCAATATCCTGGTTGAAGAATCTACTTCGGTAAGATATGTGCACTTGAAAGAAACTTTTTGAGATTCTTCATCTCCTTTGCTGACACCGAATTTAACTCTATATTTGTGTACACATCATGATAGAGTGCCTTTTGAATCCTTATGATGATGGGTCATTATAAACACATGGTCAATGTTAGAATTGGATATCATGCATGAAGGCATGGATGGAGTGTGTTTAATAATAAAAGATGGATTGGTTGACAGTTTGGAACCTTTGACTCTCAAAACTTGGGAAGATGAGCAATGATGGGTGGATAATTAAGTCTCCATGGAATTAGGACCAATAACTTGATATACTTTGTATTTTTCTTGAGAAGCCTACTTTTTCCTTTGTGGGCATCCTTAATGGATACTTTTCCCTTTTTTATTTTGCCCCATAGTTTCTTTGACTAATGGAGTTTGATAGGGATAATATTTCTTTGTATTCTTTGCTATCCATGTGTATTTAATTTTCCCTTCATGCTTCACTACTTCATTTTATTTGATGACGTGGTTGGTGTTTTAATTTTCCCACTAAGGCTTCATAATTCTCTAAGAGGTTGCCAGCCTCTATATTCAAGAATTCATGAAAATAGTGGCCAACTGACAAGATTCAGTCAAAGACTGAGTTCTTCTACACTTTTGGCTCTATGAAACCAAGGAGGGTGTTCCTATATGTGTTCATAAAAATTGTTCATGCTTCAAGAACACTTCTATACATAGATACATTTCTATCAATGCAATTGGATAGCATCTACCTAGGTTTTGGCAAACCAAAGAATAAGAACTACTTTCTAAAGCTAGGAAAGCAAATTTAATATGAGATTTGCATCTCAAGAGAGATAAAATTTACTTAAAAAAATAAATAAAACTATGAAACTTCACATTTAGGGCTATCATTTTGTAATTTTAAAAGGATATTGATTGAAATAACTAGTGCCTCATTCAACTAGGCAAGAGTCACATAAAAAATAACCCTAATATCATTGAACTATCATTATAATCCCTTACATTATAATATTTTATAGTATTCAAAAAAATACTCCTTAGAAAATCCTAAGAACATTACCACATACCTATAATTCCTTTTCAAGCATTTGATTAACTCATTAAGTTAAAGTAGGAAAATGAATCACACATTAAAATATACCAATGAAGATAAATGAAGAAACAATTGATAAACCCATTAACAATTTGTCATTCGTACACAGGAGAGCAATTGTCTAAAATTTTAAGATTTGTTTCGATATCAGTAATCAAAAAAATCATAGTATGCTTGTCTTATGCACATACTCAACCTAGAATGACTTCCTAGCTAGAACCTTCCAAATACTACAATATATTCCTAACGGTACACCATCTAAACTTCAAGACTCAAAAATATGACCTAAAAAATGAGCCTTGAAATATCCTTAATGGATCATGGAGTGTGATCCGAAACGTCGATGGAAAAAAATCTCACACAATCTAAGCCAAAAATCATTACAAACAACATTATGGATTGTGGAAACTTGATATCATTAATATCCTTTATAAAGGAGGAGAGCAACAAGCACCAGGCTCAATTGTTGATTTCAAAATGAATTTCATCCCCACCAAACGAAATTCATATTGCAATTCAAAATTCCTCATCATCAAATGTAACCACATTATGAACAAAGGAATCAAAAAATTTACGCTCCTATAACTAGTCAAATAGAAAAAAAACACTTCATCACCCACGTGCACATCTACATCCAACCCAAAACACATAAATAGCATCAAAAAAAAACAAAAAAACCCATAAACCACATCATCCTCTTGCACCACAAGTAACCACACAACCCCAATACAAGTCACTACTCTTGGTCATCGCTTCAATATGAAGTGAGACCATTACCTTACCTTTGTTTACACCAATAATAGACCCAAAACCAACACACAAATCCACCCTAGAAATTGGAGAAACCGTGAGGACCTCCTCATCCACTCCCATGAGCTCAATTAGGGCCACGAGGTAACTACAGTAGTCTGAATCAATTTTGGGCCCTTCACCACCAGATCCTATAGAGAGATCAATAGGTGACCTGAAATGTCCAGATCTCTTGTCAACCCTTTTAGAAAATGTCCCAGTAGCACCCAAAACAATAATCTATTCAATTTGTTTATCCTCCCACTACAAATTCTTTGGGCCCATCTTGGCGCTTCGTTGTATTGGGGAAGAAGGAACCACTAACTTACCCATCCAATTTGAAAGTTTGAATTCAGCAAGAAAAACCAAACACCTACAAATAAACATAAAATAAAAGTGCAAGGATTTATTGAGCTCGCCAGTGTAGGGAACTTTAATTTCTCCAATTGTAGTACTAGCAATCAAGTGATTAGTGGCTGACGTTGCCACCACAATATATTTCCAAGCTCATGGAAAATGATGCACAACCCTTCTTAATCATCAAGTGAATATTTCTCACACACATCAAAATCAGGATAAGATCTACTAGAAAAGACCTATGCCATTAATGAATATAACTTGCAGAGTGCAAATAATCCTCACATGGGTGGATTAGAAATTTTGAATTTAGATCGTCGATGTGATAAAGACCTAGCATGTTGAACGACTCAAATCGAGTCAAATATCATTGAATAACCCACACTACCACCAGGAAAACCCAACAACCAATCACACACATCATAGTCAGGGACATGCAAATAGGTAGTGGGCCCCATCTAGCCACCTTATACCATGGAACCAGGTAGCATGTCACCCACTCGCAGACCCTGCGACACATTCAAAAACATTAATTTGATCGTGCGAGGCCTGCAAGGGATGATTATCATTAATCCTCATCATTAAACATCCACCATTGAAATGACATCCACTTGTCATCATTGGCCCAATAGGGTAGGCCCCACCCCACCATACTTGATAGATGGTAGCAGCTCGCATACCGCAAACCACTTTAGTGACGTCAGCAATAAACCTTGTGAGGTCTACAAGGAACAATCTAGATTTGAACACCTTGATCCAACTACTCACCAATATGCACATGAAAAAGTTAATTATAACATTGGGGGCGACTAGGAGAACTCGAAAAGACACAAAAAGGCACAAATTTTTAGGCCAAAGTCTAAGCATTGGGAAAATCTTCCTATTTTAGGAAAAATAATATTAAAACTCAAACATGGAGAAAGAACTGATAGGTCAAGTGAAGGGGCTGGTAACAACATGATAGAGAAGGCTCAATCAACTGAGTTAAAAGACCGTAACCCCCAATAACAGGTCAATAATAAATTAGAACATAAGGTTTTACTTGGTAAAACTAATTTTAACATGGGTAACAAAAACCGTAAACCCTAAAAATTATTCCCCCATTCACAAAAGATGAACAAACATGCCCAAAACCAGACAAAATTTTAAAAGTTCCATCAGTGGCTCCAATTTGGGATGTATTCCCCCCTATGGGCATAGCAAGAACCTAGATCTCTACGGAGCATACCCAGCATTGAATCACATAGGTGACATGAAGAATGCTCCACCATGCTAACATTAGAACTTGTTTACATCCAAATTGAATGCCCTAGGCCCACAAGCAAGGGAAACCAAAATCTATCCCTATCAAAAACAAAATTCTCTGCTACCTGGAGTAGACCAAATTTGCAACTTTTCCTTTAAGTTCCCATATGTTATTCAGGCAATCAACATGTCCCAAATCATCATATTTCTTTCCAATATTTATTTCCATTCCATTAGTCGACAATTTGAATCCATACACTAACTGCAAATCCTAACTACAATGACACCTTACTTTCAGATGATCATGGTCATGTTCCATTGAATTATTATTCATTTGAACTGAGAAACATAAACATTCTTTGACATCACAAAACTTGGCATCAAAATCGGTTTGCACATTAAACTGAAATCTCTCAAGGAAAACTTTGTGCATGTTGTGCAAACCATCATTGCAAAAAATAGAAGGTGCATATTTTGGGGAATCCTTACCTTGAGGATTACAACATAATCCTAGTAGCCAACATCTATGTTCAAATTTCCTAGAACACTTCCTGATATTATAGACATGGGAATCACAAGTCACATCTTTCTCTAGGAAATATGTGAATACATTCATCTCAGGCTTCTCACAACATATTGCCTCATGTATCCCATCATCCAACTGCAAATGAAACACCTCAAAAGAAGGCTCTAGCAAACCAACTTCAAAAAGAGAAATATAAAAATTGTTGTGTGCATTGGCCTCCACATGTTCAACACCACCTGATGTATCTGTTAATTTATAAGTGAAAATTTCAGCGCAAGCTGAAAAATTTTCACCAACAATATGCATGGTACCTCCATTATAAGCTAAAAATATTTCATTTGCAATATCAATGATACTTTCATTAAATCTGAAAAAATTTCACTAACAATATCAATGATACATTCATTCCTGGTCTCAGAAAAGCTCATCTCAAGAGGTGACAACAATTCCACCTCAGCTGCATACAAAAAAACAGATCATCAATGACACCAATACATTCATCAATGTGTTGGTTACCTTCAGTATTGTTGTTTAGATCACAGTATTGAACACATACCTCATTTTCTTCAAATTCCTCATTATTTACACAATAAACATGCTCCATTGCTAGGACATCTGGAGTGTACTCCAAATATTCATCATTTGAAATTTTTCCCCACTTGTAAGAAAATGACATCATGAGGTTGTGTATTCCCACAAAACTCTAGGAAGGAAAATGTTTCTACCTCATCCTCAGAAAGGAAATCAGCACTTCTATATTCACAATCACTAGCCTATAAAAAAATCTCAGTAACATGTGTATTGTAATCATGACATGGAAAATAACTTGGTGTCTCATTTAGTCCTCCACCATCTTGCTCCTCAAGCTTTTGTAGAGTTATCCAACACTCCTCAAAAGGGAAAGTTTCATCTACATTTTGTGCATATACACACTTTGTTGATTCAGTAATCTCTATCCTTTTAAGGACTTGGGTGAGGTTACCATTTTTTAATTCTTCTGGCAAAGCACTCAATGCAGGTTCATAAATATCACAAAACAAATCAATGCATACAAAATCATTAGCTCTGAAATCTCTGGGAACTTCTATCAAAGAATCCAAAAATCTCAGAAACAACTTATATGGCGATTCTCCCTCATGTCTCTTCATCTCATACAATTCTTGTACAATCATCACTACTCAAATTGAGTTGGTTTTTACCTTGGGTTTCATCATTACCTTCATGTGGTAATGATGGATTCAAAACTATTGCTAAAGAATTATTATCATGATAACTGTCCTTTATATCTAACTTTGGAATTTTGCTAGTATGAGATGTGCCAAGGTAACCAACACTTGTAGCTAGGTACACTTTCATCATTGAGTATTTTATGTTGTTACCAATTTCCATAGACATTAGATATGACTGATATAAGGTTGTAGGTTCATTATCTCTTAATAAGTAACTCATCTTTTTGTCAAAAGCACCAGGATATACAACAAGGCATTCAACCTCATTTGGTCTTATTTCTTTAGGAATTTCACTTACAAATTTTGAAAAAGTGAGATTGAAAAATTGAAATAGCTTATCTTTTCTTATGTGGATTCCTATAAAACACTTTCTTACCATGCTTGGGTTTACTCTTTCACCCATTTTTTCAATAAAAACCATCACCAACTGATTCCATGAGTTAATAGAACCTATAGGAAAATATGAGAACCAATCGCTTGCATCATCCTTCAAAAATTGCACAAAAAGCTTCATAACAGTAATCCTCATGACTGACTTCATAATCCACTATCACATCCATGAACTTTTGGAGATTCTTAGAGGCAGATTCTGAACTTTTCCCAATGAAGTTGGGAAAATATTTCCTAATCTTCTTAGGAATCGGATTAGGGAAACCCTTAATACCACTGAAAATAAATGGCATGTACCTTTGAAGCACAAAATACCCTGGAGGGATTAGTGAAAATTGTGGGAAATTTCTTATACCTATTCAATCACTATCAACCTCATAAATGGTTATCAATTACATCATCTAGTAATTCAACCACAATTCTGAAATATTGACTAAAATACTTATGCCTTCAGCCTTTTTTAGAGGCATAATTCAAAATAAAACATACTTCTCATATCATATTACATATTATACTATTAGAAGTATGGAAAGACTAATGACTGTTCCTTTCTTAATGCTAAATCATCTAATTAGGAACCATTCATAATCCCTAGTTATGAATACTTCTTATAATCAAAATACTGATCTATTTTGATTAATGAGAATACCTCGAAATTAAGCAACACTTGTTAACCTTCTCTCCCTAACTATAAATTTTATAGATTTGGTACTTTTCCTTGTATATCAATTGGTTCTTCAGGAAAAGCCACCACCTTTTCAACAAAGAACTGAATTTCAAAAGAATATGAAATTCCTTTTCAAAAACTAATCACATTCTAGGTTTTCATCCACAACAGAGTCACACTCAAATGCTTTGAGATTACATTACTACCAATCCTTTCCAAATCCATAATCTCTTATCATCCAAACATAAGTTTTAGATCCACCAAACAAACGACTTTGGAAGGCCACCACCTACTTGTGTGGTTTTTTTTTCTTTAATTTTTTCATAAGTTCTCCCCAATGAAATCACCATTCAGCTAGTGACTTAGGTAGAAAAACAATGCAAAATTATTGATCCCTAATTACAAACATGATAATAATTGACCCTACAATAGTACGGTCTATAACCAACACTTCTGAATTCTTAGTTCCCAAGTGGAGTTGCCATTTTGTTGGCAACTTGGATGGGAACATAAGATACTAATTTTTCAATCAATGGTTACAAATTGGAATGACTCTATTGAGAAGACCGTCTACAACAAAAAATTATGAGTTCCTTCCCAACGAAGTAACCATTTTATTGGTGTTTTAATTTTCCCACTAAGGCTTTGTAATTGTCTAAGAGGTTGCCAACCTCTATATTCAATAATTCATGAAAATAGTGGACAACTGACAAGATTTAGTCAAAGACTGAGATCTCCTACACTTTTGGATCTGTGAAACCAAGGAAGGTGTTCCTATATGTGTTCATAAAAATGATTCATGCTTCAAGAACACTTCTATACACATATACATTCCTATCAATGCAACTAGATAGCATCTACCTGGGTTTTGGAAAACCAAAGAATAAGATGTACTATCTAAAGCTAGGAAAGAAAATTTAATAGGAGATTTGCATCTCAAGAGAGAAAATTTGAATTTTAAAAATGTTCATACTATGAACCTTCCCATTTAGGTATACCATTTTGTACTTTCAAAAGGATCTTTAATGAACTAACCAGTGCCTCATTCAAGTTGGTGGGAGTCACATAAAACATAACCCTGATATTATTGAACTATCATTACAATGCCTTTCATTGTTAGATTTTACAGTGTTCAAAACAATACTCCTTAGAAAATACTAAGCACATTACCACAGATGTATAATTCCTTTTCAAGGATTTGATTAAATCATTAAGTTAAAGAAGAAAAATGAATTACACATTCAAATATAACATTAAAGATAAATGAAGCAACCAGTGATAAATCCATTCACAATATGTCAGACGTACACATGAGAGAAATTGTCTTAAATTTTTAGATTTTTTTTGATATCGTAATCATAAAAAACATAGTATTCTTATCTTATGCACATACCCAACCTGGAATGAATTCCTAGCTACAACCTTCTAGATACTACAATATATTCCTAGTTGTACACCGTTTAAACTTTAGGACTCAAAAATACAACCTAAAAAATGAGCCTTGAAATCTCCTTTATAGATCAAGATAGCAAAAAGCATCGGGCTCAATTGTTGATTTCAAAATGAATTTCATCCCCACCAAATGAAATTTAAATTACAATTCAAAATTCCTCATCATCAAATGTAATCATATTATGAACAGAGGAATAAAACATTTGGTTACACCCCTATAACCAACTGAATAGAACAAAAAACACATTACCCATGTGCATGTCCACAACTGACCCAAACCGCAAAAAATGAATTAAAAAAAAGAGCAGAACCCCAACAACAACATCATCATCTTGCACCACAAGTAACCACATAGCCCTAATACAAGATACTGCTCCTAGTCCTCGCTTCAGTATGAAGCGAGACGATTACCTTACCTTTTTTTGCACTAACAACACACCCAACAACAAAAAACAGAGCCACCACAACAATTGGAGAAATTGTGAGGACCTCCTCATCCACTGCCATGATCTCAATCAGGGCCACAAGGTAACTATGGTAGTCTAAATCAGTATCAAACCCTTCACCACTAGAGCTTGCAGAGAGCTCAATAGGTGACCTGCAATGTCCAAACCTCTTGTCAACCCTTTCAACAACTATCCTAGAAGGACTAAGAACAATACTCTATTCAGTTTGTTTCTCCTCCCGCTAGAAATTCTTTGTACCCATCTTGGCGCTTCGTCGTACTAGAAAAGAAGGAACCCCTTACTTACCCATCCAATTTGGAAGTTCAAATTCAGCAAGAAAAACCAAACACCTACAAATACACATAAACTCAAAATACAATGATGTTAATGAGAAATTAGCAAGCATTTATCAAGCAAGCCAGTGTAGGGACCATTAATTTCTCTAATTGCAGTACGAGCAAGGGAGAAATTAGTGGTTGACGTTGCCACCATAGAATATTTCCAAGATCATGGAAAATGATGGACAAGCCATCATGGTCATCAGGTGAATACCACTTGCACACATGGAAATTGGGATGATATCCACTAGAAAAGACCTACAGCATTAATGAATATAACTTGTAGAGTGCAAATAATCCTCACATGGGTGGATTATAAATTTTGAATTTAGACCATCATTGTGATAAATACCTAGCATGTCGGACAACTTAGATTGAGTCAAAGATCATTGAAGAACCCACATCACCACTAGGAAAACTCGACAACCAACCAAACAAATTGCAGTCAGGGACATATGAATCACCAATGGGCCCCACCCAACCACATTATATTGCGGATCCAGGAAACATGTCACTTGCTCGCACACCTTGTGACACTTTCAAAAATATTAATCTGATCATGTGAGGGCTCCAAGGGATAGTCATCATTAATCCCCATCATTAAACATTTGTTGTTGAAATTACATCCACTTGTCATTGTTAGCACACCAGATTAGGCCCCACCCCACCGTACTTGACAGATGGTGGCATCTCGCATACCCCAAACCAATTTAGTGACATCAGCAAGAAACCTTGTGATGTCTATGAGGAACTATCCATATGTAAACCTCTTGATCCGACAACCCGCCAATCTGCACATGGAAAAGTTAGTTATAATAGCGGGGCCGACTAGGAGAAGGTGAAAATACCCACATAGGCATAAATTTTTAGGCCAAAGTCTAAGCATTGGGAAAATGCACCTATTTTAGGAAAAATAATATTAAAACCCAAACATGGAGAAAGAACCAATAGGTTGGGTGAAGGGGCCGATAACATCATTATAGACAAGGGTCAGTTGAATGACTGTCCAATAGAAGGTCAATATAAAATTATAACATAAGGGTTTACTTTGTAAAACTAGTTTTAACATGTGTAACAAAAACCCTAAACCCTAAACATTAGACCCCCAGTCATAAAAGATGAACAAACATGCCCAAAACTAGGCAAAATTTTGAAAAAAATTTAAATGTTCCATGAGATGTTTTTCATGCTTTGATTCAAATCTTTCTTTTGATGTTGGTCCAAATTCATGGATGGGGTGATGGGTGGATGAAGATTCATGATGTAGTAGTTTTTAGTATTGGCATTGGTTTCATCATAAGGATTATTCGTGCTCCCTATGTTGAGGTGTGCTTGAGATGAAGTTGCCCTCGGTTTTATAGAGGTGTCAATTTCAGATCCCTTAATTTCTGAATAACCAAGATCTTGATACTTAGGATCTCCAATAATCTGAATTGGCTCTAAGATACCATGTTCATGTAGGCCTAATCCTTTTCCTTGATAAGTCATCTATTGAAAAAATATACTTGCAATAGGATATGATTTACCTTGGAAACAAGGTTCTAATCATTCTTTGCTCTATCATGTATCTTCAAAGGTGATAAATTCTTCATTAATAGGATAGCTTGCCCTAAAAAATGTAAGTGATCCAATTTTAGAAGTGATAGGATCCTTCATCAATGGGATAACTTCCTATTTGATATTTTTTTCTTGATCTTGTGAAATATCAAATTTTAATGTTTCTTCAAGAGGTGTTGATGATTCACTGTCCATGTAAAATTCTTCTTCATGATTTATTTTTGACATGCCTTCATAGGATGTTTCTGATTGACAACTTCTGTAGAAGCTTTCTTGATGACCCACTTTTGATATGTCTCCATAGGATGCTTCTAATCCACAACTTTTGTAGAAGCCTCATTCATGATCCATTTATGATATGTCTCCAGATTTTTCTATATCTTGGTCTTGTGTACAAATGTTAAGAGTAGGAGATGCTTGTTCCTTGGTAGTGATGTCAAGAGTATGGGACTCTTATTTTGAATGAAGATAATCTATGTGTCCATCGAAAGAAAATATCTCATGGGTTGATGGAGGAGTATGTGATATATGGATATGATCATCATTTGTGACATTTTTTATAGATAAGAGACAACCCATTAGGTCATTTTAGTATTGGGGAGATATGAATTCTTGATCTTGAATGATTTCAGAATTGCTTTTGACATGCTTTGGATCAGTTTTTTGACATGGGTCAATCTCAAATTATGGATTTCTTACAAAGGATTATTGGACATCATCATTCAGAATAGGAAGTGGCTCAATATCCTCTTGATCTCTGAGTGGATTTGGATCAAGTGTCAAGTTGAAGATGCCTTTACTATCCATAACCATGAGTTCAAAGGATGTCAATATTTCTTGGGAAGGACCATTGCTATACCTTGATGGAAGATTTTAATCATGATTTGAAATACATTCTTGATATATGTCCTCTAATTCGTTAGGTGATGTAGACACATTGCCTGCATGATCATTGGTGGATGGATCATGGATTATGTCAATAAGATCAAATAATGTTAACACATCTTGAAATATATAACTAAAAAGTGTCTTGTGAGGAATTGTTGATTTGATTATTGGATGAGGTAGACATATCTTCATAGTGCTCATTTTCCTTAGCAGTTATAGTGGAGAGACTCTCAATGTTTTCAACCATAATATTGAATGTTATTAACATTTCTTGAATTGGATTATTGTTGGGTATTGTTGGTGGGTTTTGATCATGATTGAAAAGCGACTCTTGATATATGTTGATTTGATTGTTGGAGGAGATGGAAAAATCTTCAAGGTGCTCATTAATGGGTAGTTGTGACTAATCTTTGAGATGTGATGACTGATCTTTGAGATGGGGTGATTGGGTTTGTTGTTGATGTTGTTGATATCCAACCTTTTGATATTGGAGATATTGTTCGTGATATGGTTGTGGATACAACTCGATGGTTTGATGACATGGTTCAAACAATGGAAGAGTGTATCTATTTTGGGGTGGAGATGTCTCTTGGTGATATGAATCAATGAGTTTTTTTAGTGTAGCAAATTTTTTTTCGCAAGATTTGACCTTGACATTCTTGATATCATGAACCTAGTTGTTTAGCAAGCATATTTGGCATGTATACTCATGGTGTTTGCATGGAATCATGGACGAATTGATCTTGAACAATTTTTTGATTTGGTATGATGTTTAGATTTGGCATTATTGGTTGTGATTGGGAAACACATTGTGTGGATTTAGGTAACTTTGATTCTACATGGGGTTACCTTGAATTGGATCAATACATGGAGTTGTTTGCATATTGCCTATATTTTGAACAAAATTGGTGGGATTTTCAAACATATCTATCACAAATCTCACCAAGTATGTATTTGATATGTTCATGTTTGGTGAGAGTACATTTGGTACAGTCACACTTGGCATGTAGAGATTTGGTGGTATAATGTTGTTTGGAAGATTCATGCCTTGATTATTTGGTTGATAGATTTGTAAGTTTTGGATTTGATTTAAATCTACCACTAGAAACGGTGGTCTAAAATTCAGATTGGGAAAACTCAATTTGTACCATTGAGGTTTGGAGGAGATAATGATGCCATGTATGGATTGCATAAATGTGAGTTTCAATAATCAATTGGCATTGCAATACTTTGATAGTCTGGTTGACTTGGATTACTCATGATGTATGAATCAAGTTTATATTCCATTTTCTTCTTGTTCTTTGACCTTTTTGCAAAAGTGAACCACTAAGGTGTTTAGGATGTATGATGAGATGAAATATGAAAGGGTGAGTGATATGGGTGTTTGACTTTTAGGAACTTTGGAATACTTCTAGACCTAGGTTTTGATTTTGATTTGATTTGATTTGATTTGTATGAAGGAATTGTAAACCCTAAGATGTTGGATTTTATCTTAGGATGAAATAATCCAAAAGGTGCTAGTTTAACTAGAGGTATGAGAAATGATTCATTCTCACACTCATAACTAAAAAAACTGATTCTGATTTGGTTTTAGGATGTACCCAAGTCTAGGTAAGGATGTTTCCAAATCTCTAAAGTTGTTTGGTGGGATGGAGATGATAATTTTTTTGGATGGA
Organism: Sequoiadendron giganteum; assembly: GCA_007115665.2. Taxonomy (NCBI): domain Eukaryota; kingdom Viridiplantae; phylum Streptophyta; class Pinopsida; order Cupressales; family Cupressaceae; genus Sequoiadendron; species Sequoiadendron giganteum. Next base: position 194,272,436 of record CM021107.1, on the reverse strand, counting down.
TGAAGTGTTTTATTTGATCCTAGATGAACCTAAGAGGAATTTGTTTATAGAACCAAGGTAGTGAAGAACACACTTTTCTCTAAGAGTAGTTCAAACGAAAAGACCAATGCTTGCATGGAAAACTATACGACCAAAAGATACCAAGCACTATGTGGGATTCAATTTGAGTTAATCTTGATTAATGAATTGATTTTACCACATCGATGGACTTATTACTTAGTTTTTCTTTTAACTGAATGTCTATGTCTCAATTCCTTTTCATTCCATAAGGTCCATTTTGTGAAAATCATGGTTTCAAGAGTATACTTTCCTATGTTGACTTTGGGAGGAAAAAATTGAGATATCAAAATGTATAGAGGCCTTCTAGGGATAAAAAACCCCTAGGGACAAGTAGTAACATGTTGACACCTCCAAGGTATCTGTTCTTCCAAAGGATTTGAAATTTTGATGATTTGTTGAATGTTTGTTTTCAAGCATTCTAGATCCAAGAAAAGTGTTTTGATTTCAAACTAATGCTCAATATTATGGATAATGAAGTCAATATTTTTGAGTTACCACTTGGATGAATCCAACTACACTTACTCTTAGCGGATGATTAGATGCTTGACCACACAGGCTCCCCCTTATAGTGCACACCCTTCTTGGGTCAACCAAGCATCAGTACCCATGAATCTCCCATGGAATCCTTCTCATCTCTACAAGGAGTCATAACAATGTGGGGAAACTTAAAAATTACAATTCTTGCATCAACAAATAGATTAGGATTTTGGCTTTTACATAATTGGTTCTTAATCAAGGCACCCATTCAGAAAGCCACACGAGAGGCAGGATCAAATCATGAAAATAGTATCACCTACTTTTCCGTAGGATTTCTTGTAATGATGAGCTTTCCACAAAATTTAAATTTATATACCAGTTGGGAGAAGCTTGGTGATTAGCTCATTACCGATTTGAGTCATTCCTTGGGGTGATTAATTTTTCCCACCAGGTAGGCTCTCTAAAGGTGAACAAAAGCAAAGAACTATATCTATAGTTTGACCACCTAATGCATTTTTGTGGGAGCACACACAATACCTTTTCTTCACACTCGCATGATTTGTTCCATTTTAAACCCAAACTTGAAGTGTGTAGGTAACCTTTTAGACAATCAATGTCACTAAAATTATTTTGATTGTCAAGATCATCGTGAAGCATGAGATAAGTGCATACACATTCAAATGGCATGAATTGCATAAAATATTAAAAAACAATGAAAGCACCAGTTCATTTTAAGCACCAAAATCAACTATGAAGTTTCTTGTTCAATTTTAGTCCAAATTGAATTTCTAGTAAGTGTTTCTATGGTTTAATTTTAACCGACTTTGAAAAAGTCAACCACTGATTAATTTTAAATCTGAATTGATATAGTTGTCCTAAAACATAAAACAAAAGTAGGAATGAAAGCCCTTGGCTATTACAATAAGAATTTAAAAATTATTTTTACAGTCTAATGAGAAATTCTTCAACTCAAATGTGCTTGATATTTTCTAGATTTTATTCACTTTGTTACTCCATCCTCTTAATGATCCCATTGTGAGAGAGTCTACCAATGAGGATTTTTATGCAAGCTTTAAAATCTCATTCATATGTCATCCTACATCCGTTATCAAAACCAATAAATTTTGGTATAATCATTGTCTTCACTAGAAAGATGTAGACTCTTGCAAGACCAAATATCAATTATTTCATTGTATTCATATAGTTGTCTTCTACACAAGAATGAGTTTTAACTCATCAAAAAAATACAAATCAAAACATAGTTCTTCCTAGCAAAGGATATGTGAAAGTATATTAGAGTTTCAAAAAATTACCGTACTATCACATTTATCAATGATATCCTCGGTTTTAAAAAAATACAAGATCACCTCAAAAATACCCTTTTAGTCAGTTTAAATATAGGAAGCTTTATTTAAGATATCATAAAGTACAATATCCAACTTTAAAGATGTCATAAAGCAAAATATCATTCACTTTTCACAAATCATAAGGAAAAATATGGAGCTTAAGATTCTGAAAGACATCACTTCGAAGAGGCCATTCAATTCTTATATTTTGAATGAGAAACTTTGTAGGCCTATTGAATTATTTAATCCACACTGTAAAAATTTTAGATACCAATTTTAAAAAGTAACGCTTTAAAAGAAGCTCACAATTGCAGAATAAGGCCTGCAATGTGGTCTCATAATTGCAAGATATCCACTAAATGGATATGGGGAATTTTTTTTTTTTTGGATTGCAGTATCAACTTTTGTGGCACAAGGCATTTATTGTAGCAAGCTTAATTGGATGACAAAATTTTGAGGTTAACCTAACTTGGCTGCAAATTCAACACTAGTATGATGACATTGATAAAGAATATTTTAACCATTAAATGAAAAATTAGTTCTCAAAAAAGATTGTGCCAACTAAAGGTCTACATAATAAGAGACATATCCACCAATCACTGATGACCTCCCTTAGTTAACCATGGTTCCCATGGATTGCGTTTGCACTTGGTTAAGAGGAAACAAGAACAATTAAGGGCCATATAGAATTCTTTCTTACATTTATTGTATGCCATGATTTTCTTGATGGTAGCTTTGTCGACACAATACCTGATATAGAATATGACACCTTTCTCAAAGAAAAATCAACAACGAAAATACAAGTATTAATGACCAATACATATCGCTCACATAGGAAGAAAGGGAATAAAAGATCCTGCAAGTGAGAGTTTGAATGCCCATCCTCAACTCACACGCAACCCGTTTAAAAGTATAAACAATTTTCTCAAAGAAAGAATGGATAAAATAATACCATTCCCTGCCTAAGTCAAGCCTTCTCCTTAATGAGAATGTTTCCCAACGAATGATGAGAAAACACTAAATTATGAACCCCATTAAATCACAATGCTAACAAATGAACAAAAATAAATGATTTCAACGCCCTACCAAGGCACTAAATCAAATGACACCTTAATAAAATATAGTCTCAACCATTTATTATAAACATTATGCTTTGACACTTCATAAATAGTATGACACCTTCAACAAATGTAGTGTCATGATTTATGTGTGAAGTGGGTTTATGGAGGCTAAGATGAGTATAAATGGACCTGACTCCTCGGCAAGAACATGGAAAACAACTATTATGATAGTGACCAAGAGTATAGTTCATACTGTAATGATCATAATCTATACCCGAATGATTCACATGAATTCACGTTGCGAACCTTACACTGAATTTGTGATCATATATGTTGCATGCCGCAGATTTAAAAAGCCACAAAAATCATAGCAATATTAATGCTATTTTCTGGCATGAATATATAATGAAGAGAGGATGATGGCATGACAAATTTTCAATAGTATTTGGTAATCCCATTCCCAATAAATTGACTGAAATCTTCTATGTTCTTAGATTTGAATTAACTTTGTTTGAAGAGAATTAAAGTCTAAAATTATTTGTGCAATTTAATTAGAAAGACCTCAACAATGCATTCAAATTGACCTCCTTGTCCCTGAATAGTGGCTTTTGTATACACAGGGTTAGAAACGATATTTTCTCTCTACCACTAACTCACAAGTCATAGCTGCATCAGCATGCTCATCATGAGGTTATGAGGAAATTGGAATTGCGGTAAAGCGATATGGCAAAAGCAGAATACAGGAAAGTATTTCGAAGAGACTAGGGATGTTATAAATCAAAAGAAGGGTAAGAGGTTATATAAGACACAAAAGGAGAAGGAAATTAAGCTATGAATATATGGCTTTTGTGACAATCGATTGATCATCAAAAATAATACCCAATAAACTCCTTCATTTAGATTCTAGAAAGTGGTAAAAAAAAAGTGGAAGTTTTAAAATTATTTGATGAAATTGCTTGTTTTCCAGATCTTCTAGAAAACGCACATGATATTAGTGAAAACTATCTATGAAAGAAAAAAAATCCTTTGCACAGTAGATAAGAAAGCCTATAATTAAGTTTGAAATCTTCCCAACACCCAAAAGTCATAATACCAACTTACAAGTCTGAGATGAAAACAAACCTTGTATCAATGTCTATAAAAGGAATGCAAAGAAAATTTGGACTGCACTACTATATTATACATTATGAATACTATTTTTAGTTCTAGGCATAACGGTATCTGGAGGATTATCATGGAAAAAATATGTCCTTAAGTGGCAATAAAAAGATAGAAAATTAGAGTTAGACAACTTGACATAAAAATTTGAATAAGTTATCTACATTATTTCAAAAAAATGTAAAAATAGAATCTATAGAAAATTGAATGTAGTTTCTAAACTACTAGACCTTTATTTAAAAAAATAAAATCTATTTTGTAAAAAATTGAAATTTCAATACAGTAGTATTTAAATTTCAGGATAAAAACAAGAAGTAGGTGTCTGTCTGACCACCCTAACCACAATAAAATGATAATATTTATCTATAAATTTTTATATATAAGTAGAGGAATCACGTCCCGATGTGATGCATAATTTTTTATATTTTTTTTCCAAGTAAATAATTAATTATGAATGTTTTATTACAACTTTTAAAAAATTTAAAAGCTCGTCTGTCTAACCACCTTAACTTGGTCAAAAATTCATGAAATTCAATTTTATATTTTTAATCCTATAGTATTCAAAGCATAGAATGTGACACATGTTTTGATTTCAAAAAATGTGATACCGTTTGAAAGTTATAGAGTTTTTTCAATCAGCTTATGAATCCGGACTTTATTCATAATTCTAATAGAAAATGAATAATAATTATTTATTAAATTCAAAGTAAAGCATAATTTATATTGGTGGAATCTAAGAATCTTCTCTATAAACCCTTTTCGTTTCATCAATTTTGGGTAAGAAAAAAGTCGTCAGCCACATGGGTCATCAAATGGCTTACATATCGTTACTTTTTGGTCCATCATGATCCTACACATACCCATAACATTAAATTTACTATTATTATGATGGAATTCTTATATGGAGCCACCATAGAATAAATATAATCTCTCCATAATAACCATATGCTACTTGCGGTTTTAGTGAAATAAGAATTTAGGTTTTACTGCTTTCTTCACAATTGCTACGAGATTTCCCTCCTTATAGCACCACATGTAAGCACAAAAATATTCAAATGATTCAAACAATGAATACCATTATATTGTCACCCAATTTAAAACAAGAAGATCCAACATTCTTATGAAATATTCAATCATTCTACCCATGAAAACAAGATAAAAATAATGAAATAAACTTAGATGAAAGAATAAGAAAGCAAGATCAAACTCTATTCCATAGTGAGAGTGGTGATCCTTATGATGTGGAAAAGATTCCTTTACCCTTCCCCTGATAAACTCAAAATGATATTGATGCCAAAATGCAAGTTCCTATAGTGCAAAATGCATGAGATTGTAGATGATTTTGATGGAAGAATGCCTCCCATTTATAGATTCAAGGGTTGGAGAATGAAGGATTTGGATGAATATGGGAAATAAGGCCAACCAATGAGAAGAAGGCCACTTGTCCACATGTGATTGGAGGAGGAATGAGCACATTTTGGATAATATGTAGGTAAATTCTATTACATGAGTTTGAAATTTGAAAAATACCTTTAAATGCATATGATTGAGAGATTTTGGGGGAAATTTGTTTGTTCAAAAAGGTCGACAAATGGAGTTAATGAGGGAATATTCGTTGGGAATTTGCTTTGTGATGGAAAATAGAGATAATTAGATAATGAATTAAAATGAATTTGATGTGCAAGTGGGTGGGTTAGTTAAGGGTTATGTTTGACTCAAATTTAGTCAAAAGCTAGAGAATGGTAATTATGATTATGAGTTAAATAATTCAGATTAATTAACTTGGAGTATTTTAGGGATTTTGATATTTGATTTAAATCATGTTGATTTATTGAATCAAATAAGAAGAACATAAAAACTTTTATTAAATAATTTGATTTATTTAATTAATTATGATGAATATTAATGAATTAATCAAGTAAATGGCTTTATTTGATTGATAGGTAAAATGATGTTAATTGAAGTGGGATTAGATGCATGATGTTAGTCAAGATTATATTCATTTATACATAGGGATATTATTCTAGCACACTTTAGTAGGGTTTCTTTGGACCATTTCTTCTTAATATTTGACCCACTTAAGGTTTTCATTGCACAAACATTTCATATCTCAAATCTATTATTTTTAGCAAGGTTTAATTAGCAAACTTGGGGTTTGACTCAGGAAAACCCCTATCCACCAAGAAACAACAAATTTGTTTTGTATATTTTTTCTAGATTTCAATCTAGGAGTAGATATATCAAGTTACAAAAGGGAAACACAAGTCTCAAACTTAAATATCATGTTCAAAGTTTTTCAAGAAATCCCACAAGGACATATTCACCCTAGGGAAAATGAGTCCCTGTTTGGCTTACAAATACAATAAATTTTAAAAGGTGCACAACATTTATTCGTCCCATTTTTTCTAGAAAATTTGTTGGTTCCCTTAGTTTTATGCTAAATCTACTAGATCCACTTTTTAGAATTCATTTTGGAGTTGGTTTGTTATTTTTAATCTTTCTCCCCAAAGTGATGTTTGGCTTAGACCCCCATCCTTACAAAAAGGGAAATTTGCATATTCACACTTTAACTTGACCCACCTAAAGGTTGTTGGTCATTTCATTATTTAGATCTAATTTCCTAATGAATTGATGAATACTATGACCCATTTTCCCTATTTGGATCCACTTTTCTATTTTGGGAAATGTCAAGCACTAATTTTATCATTTATTTAATTGCAATTATTAAATCATGCTATTTTCAATGTTTATGTTAGATGATCATTGAAATTAAAATTAAAATGCAAAGGAAATTATTTGAATTCATTATTATGGAATTTGGGGATTGTCATTACTAAGGAAAATTTGAGTGCAAGTGAACATAGGAATAGGTGAACAAGAATGAAGGTGAGAACATTGATCAGGTAGAGTCCTTTTAGCCATTAGACGTTAATAAGGATCATGGGATCTACACACACCAAGTATTTTACTAAAACATAATTTGCATGATTAAATGGTTTATTTAATTGTTATTATGGCTATGCATTTGTACAATGTAATCATAAAAGGGGAATTTTCTTTTTGAAATGGAAATTTGATTATTGAGACAAAAATTTCCTAATTGAAGTATGTAATATTGTTGTGAGAAAATTATTTATTTATAAATATATATATAAATATAAATGATTATATATATATAAATATAAATGATTATATATATATTTATATATAATGAAAAATTTGTGTTTATTGTCTATTTATTTATTTTTGCAATTAATAAATGAAATAGATAACTATAAGTTGCCATGTAAAACATAGGATGGAATAGGCACTCAGTTAAGGAGGGAAAGAGGGATCAAACTTTTCTTAATATTGTCATGCAAGAAAAGAATAGAAGAGGAAGAAAATAGAAATGAACTATGAGTTAGGGAGAGAGAATTTAGGATCGAAATTGCTTATCCTGTAATACCCCTCCATTTTGTTGTATTGTGTGAACAATGTTTTTTCCCCTTTTATGCTTTAGTATTATGTTGTAATTTGACTATGTACTTGGTTATAGTTGATCACTATTTTATCATGATGTATCTTGATGTGATGATAATATATTTTGATGTTATTATTATGACATGTTTTGAATTAGCGTAAGTGGATATTTAATATTATGATGTTTTATGCTTTTGATTGTGGTGTTATGTTAGATGTGTCATTTAGTACTATTGTATTGGTGAAGAGGACTGTATCGCATCACTCGCTTGCAAGTTCCCTAGAATTTCATGATTTCCTCTTCACGACGTGCCGTGTTTATGACATATTATTGCGTGTGGATATATTCTTTGTTCGCAGGTTAACAGGTACATGACATCGACTCCACCTAGTTTCACAGGTTTGAGCGTGTCCATTTCCCAATGACATTTGATTGGGAGATAGTATCTAGGATTTCTATGCCAAGTCGTCACCCTAGTCATAGTGTGTCGTCAGTCCTAGTGTGGTCTAGTCATTTTATATTGTTCAATTTGCATTGTTTCAGTCTATTCTGGAAGTTATAATTTTTTTAATGTATATGCTTTTGTAGTTATGTTGGTGAGTAAATTAATCTGGTTATATGTTTGAAATGTGATTTAATTTATTAATTAATTCAATTTAATTAATAAATAATTTAATCTTGTTGAAGATTTATTTTATTAATTAATTAAATGAGTTGTGTTGAAATGAATTAAATTATGCATTTTGGGAATTCATGGATATTTGGTTTGGAATTGAAAATAAAAAAAAATGTTTAAAAAAAGTCAATTTAGAATATTTGAATTCAAAAATTGGAAAAATGAAATATTTGCATTTTTGTTTTGGAGAATTGATGAGGGTGGTTGTAAGAATTTTTGGAGAGAATTTCATTATTATTGAATTTTCTTCACAAGTTATGTTCATGGAGTTTTGGAGAAAATTGAAAGAAAAAGAGGAAGAAATTGTTCAATTTTGTGGGTTTTGGATAAAAGCTTAAAGAATATCTGAAGCTAAAAAGGGAATCAAGGCACCACCTCATCCTTATGCATGCGCCCTGAGGCTACATGATTCAACCCTAAGGGTTGGCACACAAACCCAGGCACATGCCATAAGTTTGAAAAATAAAAGTATATAAAAATAAATAAAAAATAAAAATAAATAATAATATTAAATTTATTTGAATATTATAACTTCATAATATTTAATTATATTTTAGTATTATACTCATTGTAATGTTAAAATATATTTATAATTGTAATATTATGAGGTTGTAATGTTAAAAGATATTTAATAGGTTTATATTATTAATGTTTTCATATTAACATATTAAATAGGAAAATGTCATTATGTTATTATATTGTTTTAAATCGGAATGTGTAGTTATTTTATCAGTTTATGTTTTTTTAATGGCTTTGTTGAGGACATGAATTATATTCATTGAGAAAATAAAAATAGGCATGATGGTTTAATTAAACCATTATTTTATTTAAATCAATATTTTAAAGGGGGTAGTTTAAAATTTAAAATATTATGTTTTCTTAATCAAGGGAATTATTTTAAATTGGTTATATTGAATAATGAAACAATATTTTATTTAGCCAAATAATTTTGAGTTGTTTGATATACTGGTTAATTTATCATATATTTAAATGCTATCAGGGAAATAAAATGATTAGTATTAATTCCTCCCTTGTTTGAAATAGCGTAGTTAATTCAGTTTATCTAATGCATAAATTATTGATTGTTAATGAGGAAATGGATTTAGTGAATCCAAAGTAGATTTAATTCTCACCTTGATTATGAACTATTCTTGTTATCATTTGGGAATGTGGGTCATAGCAATTGACAAGTCTTCCAGTTGGGTTTTCAAGGTTGTAGGTTGTTGTACTATGTTAGTCAACCTTTGTGTATCCTTGGGTAGTGCGTTTAACCAGTTTGTTACCCAGCTATCACGAACGTGAATGTGTTGACTGTATGTCATGGATAGAGATTTGAAATCCTTAGGCTACACTTGTGTATCCTTGGGTTTTGGAGTTGTGCCACATGTCGTCTTAGAGGACTAGCTTGTAATGAGGGGTGGCACACAAAGTGGTGCTAGGATAACTCATTGCAAGTTAGTTAATCTAGTGACAATCTTGATTAACTGATTAGAGTATCACATAGTATCAAACACTTAATAAGATAATTATGCCTTGCTCAGGAACACAAGGGCTTGTTAAGACTTGGGTTGAGACAAGAAGGCCTGGAATGGAAAGATCGTTATCTTCTCTCTACGAGAAGTAACTAATTCCGCATTGGATTACATGAGGGGCCAAAAGTTGTTAGAGGTTACAAGGATAACCCAAGTTGGGGGCCGGGGCTGAAGAAGACTTACCAGGATAACCTATGTAACATTGTGATGACACTTCTCCTAGCTCAACAGTATGTTCGCATGAGGGATGCACTTGATTATGTTAATTCTAGAAGCATTGTAACAATTGTGTTAGTGATGTCATTATATTTATTTCAGTATGGTTGTGATAGCATATGTCTAGAGGTAGATGTTCTTGGCTAGAATTCCTTGTTACTATCACATAGCATGGGGGGGTGGACCTTTGGATTCCACTTGATTGGGTGGAATGTGCACCTTACTCCATTGGCTATGTTCTTCTTGATCGTGTGGACGAGACTTCGAGTTGGAGAGCTTGTATGATCCAGTCTCCTTTCATGCCTTTTTATTTCAATTATTCTTGTGATGGATTACCCCTCATTTCTTATCGAGGTGGACTTTGCATTTGTAACCTTAATTATTGGACTTGCGTCAGTTGAGGAATGAGTGATGTAACCTTATTGTTTAATGATTGGATTCATGAAATTGGAGGTTTCACTTATGCTTGTTGTAAATTATTTTAATTGGAATGTATGTGTAAATTCTTAATTAAATACTTGGCATGGTTTAAATTCATGGTTTTTTTTGTTGAGGTTCTATACAACCTTTTTCTCATAACCTTAGAGGTTGTTGGCATTAGTTAGTGAACTTATTTATTAATTGTATTTAAAAAAAATAAAATTAGTCTGCATAAGTAGTTGTTTGCAACTTCCTCTAGGGTTGTGTGGTGGGGCGTTACACATGGTATCAGAGCATAGGTTTAAAAATTGTGTAATCTAGGATTATTATGGAACCATTCAGCTTTTAGTTTTTTAAGTTTTGAGTTTTATATCTTGCCTAGTACCTTGATGTGTCTATGCAGGAATATGCCTCCCAAATGTGGAAGAGGTAGAGGGTGTGGTTGTGGCTATATAGATGGTCGTGGTGAGAGTCAACATGAATATCCTCCTCTAGTTCCTCTTATCCCAGATCAGGAGGAACAACAAGCATCTCAAAATGTACGAGGGGTTAGAGAATGTCAGTAGGATCCAACAGGGATTGAGGCTACACGTAGAATACTAGAGGAGGCTTTGGCACTCCTTGGTATGAGTCAGGTAGAGGTTCAGGTTAACCCAGTGATGAGGGAAGCTCTATCCCACTCTGAGTCACATATGAGGGACCTACTTAGGGCACACTCTCCATTATATGATAGATCAGGTATTGGTTTAGAGGCCGAGACCTAGCTTATAGACCTGGATAGGTTTTTTCCATGCATTTGTATGGTAGTAACACCAAAGCTTGTTATGCCATCATGTAGCTGAGAGGGTTGCATCTGCATGGTGGAGACTAGAGGAGTAGAAGCTCCATATTCACATTCACACAGTATCTTGGGAGATCTTTCTAGAGAGATTCAGTGCTCAGTTCTTATCTAAGCATTGGCATCAGCGTCGAGGCGACGAGTTTCATGACTTGTGCCAGATGGCATTATCTGTTGAGCAATATGAGCGACACTTTTATAAGCTCAAACAATATACATGGATTGGTGATGATGAGGGTATATTGGTACACCATTTTTTTAGGGGCTTAAATGCTCGTCTCAGTGGTGGTGTGAGGGTTTTCGAACCCAAGACCATGGAAGTGGCAGTAGAGAAAGCACACCTTATTGAGGAGAATCTGAGTATGGCACTTGGAGGGCACATGAGTGTACTGATTGGAAGCACTTTAGTGGTAGGATCTAGTGCTAGAGGAGGAAAACCTTAGGGAGGTTTACCTCCTAGGTCCTAGTAGGGGCCATCTCTGGGTGGTCAGTAGTAGCAGCAGTAGGTATCACAAGGGAAATGTAAAGGTTTCCAGCCGAGGAAGGGGGACAAAATTTGGAGGCGTGTGAAATGCTTCAGCTATGAGCAACCAACACAGAGTTCACAGTCTACTTTCAGGGGTAGTTTACAATATTCTAGCACACCATCTGGGGGTAGAGGTTATGGCAGAGGTATTGAGTGTTTTACATGTGGTCAGCAAGGTCACATGGCTATAGTGTGTCCCAACAGGGGCACATCTAGATTTTCAAAGGGACCAGCAGCATCTAAACGAACAATTGGTGATGTAGGCAAAGGGCATTAGGTTTTTGCATCGGTTGATAACTGCCAGATAGAACATCAGGGCACTATCATCGAGACATATGGTATGTTGATGGGTAACCCAATTACCATCTTATTTGATTCAAGAGTTTCAGACTCCTTCATTTCAACATTAGTCGTGTCATGATGTAGACTAGGTGCATTAAGGCAAGTCGATAGGTGGAAGGTAGAGCTAGCTTCAGGTGAAAAATTTGCATCACATTCCCTTGTGCCACACTGTAGATTGGATATTGGACCTTTTTAGACTATATGATGGAACTCTGTGTTATTACCATGGGCTCTTATGACATCGTCATAGGGATGGATTGGTTCGAGGCACATAGTGCGGTCATGGATTATTGACACAAGTCAATTTGATGCATTGATGCATCTGGTAGAGAGGTGGAGATAGTGCGAGTCCAAAGGCTGATTTCTTTGAGGGTGATCTCAGCTATGTAGTTGAGAAGGTGTGTACATCAGGGTTTCCAATTGTTTGCTTTCATAGTGGATGACTTGGATCTAGGAGGTGGAGAAGAGAAAGTCTCTCTTGATAGTCACCCTATTCCTCAGTACTATTCTGATGTCTTACTAGATGAGATTCCAGGGATGCCACCTCAGAGGGATATTGACTTCAACATTGACCTTATACTTGGTTCAAAACCCATTTCTTGAGCTCCCTATCGTATGACCACCTAGGAGCTGAAAGTGCTTCATTTACAACTTGAGGAGTTGTTAGAGAAGGGATTCATTCGCCCTAGTTTTTAACCATGGGGAGCACTAGTCATCTTCATGAAGAAGAAGGATGGTTTACATTGGTTATGTATTGATTACCAACAGTTGAAAAAAGTGACCATCAAGAACCGATATCCGCTTCCTAGGATCGATGGTCTATTTGATTAGATCAAGGGTGCTGCCATCTTTTCGAAGATTGATCTTAAGCCAGGATATCATCAGTGTTGGATCTTTGACTCAGATATCCATAAGATAGCATTTCAAATGCGATATGGACACTATGAGTTCACATTAGTACCATTTCGATTGATGAATGCATCTTCTATGTTCATGAGTCTGATGAACAGAGTATTTTGTACATACCTAGACAGGTTTGTCCTTGTATTCCTTGATGACATTCTGATATATTCTAGGACTATGGTAGAGCATGAGGAACATTTGTGGCAGGTATGTAGTGCTTACAGAATAATCATTTATTCGCTAACCTATCAAAGTTTGAGTTCTTCAAGATTGAGGTACAGTACCTTGGGCATGTCATCTCAGGGAAAGGTATATTAGTGGATCCTGCAAAGATCCAAGTGATCTCAAATTGTCCTATGCCCATGAATGTGGTAGAGATACATAGCTTTATGGGGCTAGCAAGTTATTATAGATGCTTTGTGTAGAGTTTTTCAAGGATAGGTTATTGTATCAATACCCTTTAGAGGAAAGGGAAGAGGTTTGAGTGGTCAGAGAAGTGTGAGGCAACGTTTCAAAATCTAAAGGAGATGCTGACTAGTGCACCGATACTAGCGATACCGGATCCGATTGGGGACTTTATAGTTTGTACAGATGCAACCTTGGAGGGTCTGGGTGTAGTGTTGATGTAGGAGGGACGAGTCATTGCATATGAGTCACGAAAACTCAAGGATCATGAGTTGAACTACCACACATGATCTTGAGTTAGTAGCAGTTGTCAATGCACTGATGAGATGGAGGCATTTCCAACTTGGCCATAGGTTTGACCTGCATAGTGATCACAAGAGTCTTCAGTATATCTTCACATAGCCCAACCTTAATGCTAGGTAGAGGCATTGGATGGAGTTCCTTTGTGAGTATGACTTCAAAGTGAAGTATATCCAAGGGAAGGAGAATGTTGTAGTGGATGCACTCAGTAGACAGAGACATGAGATATTTGAATTGACTCTAGTTGTTGATTTACGGAGTCAAATTCTTTCTGCCCTTCCAGCAGATAGTTGGTACCAGGAGGTTAGGACAGTCATAGAGGTAAGTAGAACTCTTGAGGGCAGCCATTCAGGATATTCTCTAGATTTAGATGAGTTATTGAGACATACAAGACACATATATGTCCCTTCATTAGATGGTCTTCGCACCTTGGTCATGACTGAGGCACATCATGCACCTTATTCAGCCCATCCTGGGGTGAAGATGATGCATGTAGATTTGTGTTAGTTGTACTTTTGGCCAAGGATGAAGTGAGATATTGCAGATTATGTGTCATGATTTCTAGAGTGTCACCAAGTTAAGGTTGAACACCAGCATCTAGCATGGCTCTTGCAACTGTATTTAGTACCAGAGTGGAAGTGGGATATAATCTCATTGGATTTCATTGTTGGTTTACCCAGCTCTTCGAGAGGACATGATGCAATAATGGTGACAATTGATAGGTTGACAAAGGTGGCACACTTCTCACCTATGCGCTCATCCTATACCGCATCGTCCGTAGCTAGATTTTTCATGGAGGACATAGTGAGGTTACATGGCATTCCGCATCAGATTATTTCTGGCAAGGATCCATTGTTTACCTCAGCTCTTTTGACATCATTGTAGCATGTGATGGGGACACAATTGAACTTCAATTAAGCTTATCACCCAGAGATATATGGACAGACTGAGATGGTCAATTAGATCCTTGAGGATATGTTATGTATGTATGTGATGGACCAACAAACACAATGGGAGGATTATCTCTATTTGGTAGATTTTCCTTATAATAATGATTTCCAGAGTTCCATTGGTATTCCTCCATTCCAGGAATTGTATGGGAGACCATGTCGTACCCCCTTTAGTGGGATCGACTGGAGAATAGGATAGTGTTGGGTCCTGAGATGTTGCAGGATATGCAGCAGTAGGTGGATATGATTAGAGAGAACTTGGTGGCAGCACAGGATAGGCAAAAGAAGTATGTAGATGCACATAGAGTGCATTGTCACTTTGTTGTAGGTGATAGATTCATCTTGTGGGTGTATCCGTGAAAGAGTCCCATCTATTATGGGAAGGGCTCTAAGTTGGCACCTCACTTTGTCGGACCTTTTGAGATACTCAAGAAGATTGGTCCAATTGCTTCTCATCTTTCTTTACCGCCTAGTCTCTTGTGCATTCACCATGTGTTTCATGTCTCAATTCTTTGTCTGTACCATCTAGACATTTATCATGTCCTTGATTGCAATGCATTGCATGTAGAGGATAGGCAGTTGGCTTTGGAGCCCATGGCCATCATGGAGCACAGTACACTCACTCTTTGAGGCTGTTATATTGATTTGGAGATAGTAGCTAGGATTTCTGTGCCAAGTCATCACCCTAGTCATAGTGTGTGATTGGTCCTAGTGTGGTCCAGTTGTTTTATATTGTTCAATTTTCCTTGTTTCAGTCTATTTTGGAAGTTAGAAAAATGTTAAAGTATATGCTTTTATAGTTATGTTGGTGAGTAAATTAATCTGGTTATATGTTTGAAATGTGATTTAATTAATTAATTAATTTAATTTAATTAATAAATAATTTAATCTTGTTGAAGGTTTATTTTATTAATTAATTAAATTAGTTGTGTTGAAATGAATTAAATTATGCATTTTGGGAATTCATGGATATTTGGTTTGGAATTGAAAATAGAAGAAAATGTTTAAAAAAAAGTCAATTTAGAAAATTTGAATTCAAAAATTTGAAAAATGAGATATTTGCATTTCTATTTTGAAGAATTGATGAGGGTGGTTGTAGGATTTTTTGGAGAGAATTTTATTATTATTGAATTTTCTTCACAAGTTATGTTCATGGAGTTTTGGAGAAAACTGAAAGAAAAAGAGGTAGAAATTGTTCAATTTTGTGGGTTTTGGATAAAAGCTTAAAGAATCTGTGAAGTTAAAAAGGGAATCAAGGCACCACCAAGATCTTCTCTCAACTTAAAAAAAAAATAGGTTCTTACTTTTGTATTTAGTTTTTCTTTGAGATTCAAAGGCATATATGTTGATGGGAAAACATTTGAAACCTGTCGATTGTGTGCAAAACAAAACCATTCATATTCTTGCTTTCAAATTTGAATAACACCTCTCTCTTTAAGAAAAGATTGCTTCAAAATTTAAATGAAAGCTTGTATGCAAATTAATATTTCAATTTTGTTTGTTCTTCATTTGGTTGAAATCTCGTTTGGATGAATAAAATATATATATATATATATATATATAAGCTTGTGTTATATTTTTTATAATTTTTCCCTTTTGTAGGGTTATGCTAGCAATTTTTTTTTTTTAATTAAATGCGAGGTTCAGATTTTAGTATTTTTTTCTTTTAGTATATTTCATTTCTTTTTATATACAAAAAAATATGAGTTAAAAATAAATAATAAAAAAAAAAATTTAGGGGTTGGGGGCTCACCCACAACCACTCCCATGGGAAGTGGCATGGGGGAGCGTCACCCAGCACCCCTCCATCCATCGTAGGATATGCACTCCGACCACCATTAATGGTGGTATGTTGTGCAATGCACATCCACACCACCATTAATGGTGGTGGTAGTGCACAACACTGCCCTCGCCCGACCGACACTGCCAGTGCCGCTCACTGCATTCGTCACTTGGAACCCGCTATTGCTGCCTTCACAAAATCAGTGACCTTTGCAACTCGTTCCGCCGCTTATGTAAATCGCGGTCGATGCCCAGTAAGTTCGCCCCATCCTTATGCATGCGCCCTGAGGCCACATGATTCAACCCTAAGGGTTGGCATGTGGATCGAGGAACGTCCCATAAGTTTGAAAAATAAAAATATACTAAAAAATAAAATAAAAAATAAAAAATAATAATATTTAATTTTATATGAATATTATAACTTCATAATATTTAATTATATTTTAGTATTATACTCATTATAATGTTAAAATATATTTATAATTATAATATTATGAGGTTGTAATATTAAAAGATATTTAATAGGTTAATATTATTAATGTTTTAATATTAACATATTAAATTGGGAAATTTCATTATGTTATTACATTGTTTTAAATGGGAATGTGTAGTTATTTTATGAGTTTATGTTTTTTTAAAGGCTTTGTTGAGGACATGAATTAGATTCATTGAGGAAATAAAAACAGGCATGATGGTTTAATTAATCCATTATTTTATTTAAATCATTATTTTAAAGGGAGTAGTTTTAAATTTTATATATTATGTTTTCTTAATCAAGGGAATTATTTTAAATTGGTTATATTGAATAATGAAACAATATTTTATTTAACCAAGGAATTTTAAGTTGTTGGATATACTAGTTAATTTATCATGTATTTAAATGCTAATAGGGAAATAAAATGATTAGTATTAATGCCTCCCTTATTTGAAATGGTGTATTTAATTCATTTTATCTAATGTATAAATTATTGATTGTTAATGAGGAAATGGAATTAGTGAATCCAAAGTAGATTTAATTCTCGCCTTGATTATGAACTATTCCTTTTATCATTTGGGAATGTGGGCCACATAAATTGACAAGTATTCCAATTGGGTTTTCAATGTTTTAGGTTGTTGTACTATGTTAGTCAACCTTTGTGTATCCTTGGGTAGTGCATTTAACCAGTTTGTTACCCAGTTATCATGAACGGGAATATGTTGAATATATGTCTTGGATAGGGATTTGATATCCGTAGGTCGCACTTGTGTACCCTTGGGTTGTGGAGTTGTTCCATGTGTCATCTTAGAGGAGTGACTTGTAACGAGGGGTGATGCACAAATTGGTGCTAGGATAACTCATTGAAAGTTAGTTAATCTAGTGATAGTCTTAATTAATTGATTATAGTATCACATAGTATCAAAAACTTAATAAGATAATTATGCCTCGCTCAGGAACTCAAGGGCTTGTTAATACTTGGGTTGAGATGAGAAGGCCTGGAATGGAAAGATCGTTATCTTGTCTCTATGGAAGGTTATTGATTCTGTATTGGATTATATGAGGGGTCAAAAGTCGTTAGAGGTTATCAGGATAACCCGAGTTGGGGGTCGGGGCCTAGCAAGACTTACCAGGATAACCTATGTAACATTGTGATGAAACTTCTCCTAGGTCGACAGTTTGTTCGCATGAGGGATGCAATTGATTATGTTAATTATGGAAGCATTGTAAGCATTGTGTTAGTGATGTCATTATATTTATTTCAGTATGGTTGTGTTAGCCCATGTCTAGAGGTAGATGTTCTTGGCTAGAATTCCTTGTTACTATCTCCTAGCACAGGGGGTGGAACGTGCAACTTACTCTGTTGGGTATGTTCTTCTTGATCACATGGACAATAATTCCAGTTGGAGAGCTCGTATGATCCAGTCTCCTTTCATGCCTTCTTATTTCAGTTAATCTTGTGATATATTACCCCTCATTTCTTATCGAGGTGGAAGTTGTATTTGTAAACTTAATTATTGGACTTGCCTCATTTGGGGAATGAGTGATGTAACCTTATTATTTAATGATTGGATTCATGAAATTGGAGGTTTCACTTATGCTTGTTGTAAATAATTTTAATTGGAATGTATTTGTAAGTTATTAATTACATACTTGGCATGGTTTAAATTCATGTTTTTTATTGTTGAGGTTCTATATAACCTCCGTCTCGTAACCTTAGAGGTTGTTGGCATTAGTTAGTGAACTTATTTATTAATATTATTTAAAAAAAAAATTAGTTTGTTTAAGTAGTTGTTTGTAACTTCCTCTAGGGTTGCATGGTGGGGCGTTACATATCCCTCATGCGCTAGTGCAAGAAGAGAGGAATCGAGAAAAAATAAACAATAGGAGAGAGCTTATTCTTGAGAAGGAAACACTATAGATGACTGGGAGTTAGGGAGATGAAGGTGGATCAAATTATTTCTACAAATTGTGCATGCGTAAGTATAGGAAGGAAGGAAGGCACTCAGGCATAGGAGGAAGGGATGAAGACTAAGGAGTACAAAAAAATAAGAAGAGGAATATAGATGGAGAGGGGAGTCGATGCATAAAAGAGGACAACCGATGCTAAAGAGAGAAAAATGATAGTTGGAGCAGAAAGAGAAACATATAAGAGATACACACAGATAAAGGAATAAAAATAAAAGGATATACATGCATTTTTGAGGGAATTCATGACTACAAGGAGATTAATAGGTAGGATCAATGATAAAAAAATTACTTACCATTCTTAGGAATAATGAATACCTGAGTTAATTAATTTCTTACAAAAATATAGTAAAATGAGAACATATCATAAGAATTATAGAATTCTTAAGTTCATATATTTGGCTCTATTTTTTTATGGAGATAAAGAATAAAATTGAAAATAAAACTATTGTAACACATTGCTGCTTTAAGACAACAAGGTGGATCGACAATCTCAATATAAACCAGTGAAAACATAGATTTAACTTTGCTTGAAATGATTAGAAAGTTTTAACAAATGAAAGAATTAAGAGATAATCGATTTCATTATTTAGGGAACTAAGTTATATTATATTGAACAGCTTTGCACCAAAATCTGTATGTTTTTCGATTTATTCCAATATATAGTAAAGGTTCACACAAAAAACTTATAGTCTTTTTCCAGATTTAGGAAACTCCTAGAAGAAAATCTAAATTGTGCTAAACTGTGTCAATCAAGAATTGGAGTTTTCAAGAAAGAACCTAAAATTCATTAAAATATCACAGAGTAATATCATTTAAATGGTCTTTTTAATGATAAGATAAAGATAATTTTGTGTATGTATAAATGCTTGAAAAGTAAGAGTTAAATTTGGTAACTCTCTAGGAATAATACTAAATTGCATACAAAAGAAAAGTAAATATGAGGTGTTTACATTTTTGAAAAGCTAATATTTTAAGGGAGATATGATAAATAGAAAAGAAAGAAAGTAAAATAAAAATATAATTACTTTGAAATTAAATGAATAAGAAGAGGATTATATTGTAGTGTAGATGAATTTTATGAGTAAATGAACCAAAAGAATGTGTTCTCATTTATTAGTTTTTTTTTTATATGTACTTAGCTACCTACATGTGTTACACCTTCTTTTATTTAATCTGAGTATGAACACAATTTAATTTACGATTTAAATTTATGATATTACTGTATTTGAACCATGTTTGATTGAAAAAAAGAAGTGAAGTTCATGTGGCTAGGAAAGATAATTTTAATTTTGAATGGAATGATACATGCTTGGTAATTGAATGTGCATGACATGTGTTTGGAAAGTTACCTTTTGGAATAGGTGCCGAATATGGGTTTTTAGAGAGTGTAGTTTTTTTCTTGAAAACTACTATTATTTGTTGTGCATGACATTTTACTTGGCCAAGTAACTTAAGGACCATTGAAATAGATGGGATATATATAACTCTTTACCATATTCTAGTACCAAACTTGCTTGTTTCTTAAACGAATTAGAAAAATGAAAATGCTTGTGGATTTACTAGCTATACTAGGCATGCATCATATTCCATCTTGCTTGTCGACTTATTTTTGCTAAGTGATTCATGCAAGCTCGAGTATTCTTTGAATGATTAAGGAATTTTGGGGAAGCGTAAGCTTCGAGGTTGGGTAGAAAAAGGGCCTAAACCTTGTTCTTGTGATCATGTTTGAAGATACGCAATTGGATTGAAGATCAAATGAAGATTTCTTTATATATCTATTATATTTCATTCTTGCATGATCATAGTAGAACTTAAAGTGACATAATGCCTAAGTCTTGAATTGTAAATTTCTTTTACAATGCTTTTGTATTATAAATGTCGTGTAAGAGGTTACATTTTTTAAATTAATTTGAAT
The DNA here is from genome assembly GCA_007115665.2 of Sequoiadendron giganteum. Classification (NCBI taxonomy): domain Eukaryota; kingdom Viridiplantae; phylum Streptophyta; class Pinopsida; order Cupressales; family Cupressaceae; genus Sequoiadendron; species Sequoiadendron giganteum. The sequence continues at coordinate 194,251,620 of CM021107.1, read as the reverse complement.
TGTTATGAATCTTATTGTAGACTTTAAGTCAATATTTGGAATTCCTTTTGATTAAACAAATTTAGAATAATGGAGTTACGATATTTTATGGAATGGAAATGAACTTATTTAATGAATTATAGGTTATTTGGAATTATGAGTTTCTCTCTTTACATTTTTATCAGAGCCCTAGGTTTGAACACTAGGGCCTTTGTCCATTATGATAAAGAAATATACCTTAATGCAAAAATTCTTGATACATAATCGGTTCAAGAGGAAAAGGATTTGTTGCAAGTAATGAGAATGACCGACTAGATCAAATCTTGAATCTTTTGAATTAGAAAGGTACCAAAATGAATAATCTCGAACAATAAGTGCGATGAGTGAGAGAAGGACATAATCCATGGAAGAAAGTTCCCCAAAATCAAGAGCAACCCGGCAATGAAAATCCAAGGGCTAAAGAACCCCCAAATCCTCAAGCTAGGATTGAAGGGGAGTTGGAAAAAGACTTGAAAAGAGTAGCCCCATCCAATTTTGATGGTAATACCATCGGTGATGGAGTTGAAGCCTGGGTAATTGAAATGGATAAGTATTTTTAGCTTAGGAATATGTCTAATGAGACCAAGGGAGTTTGGGTTGCATATCAACTTACTGGAGAAGCTGCTACTTGGTGGGATAATGAGAAAACTTAGAAGAAGCTAAGTTACCAAGAGGGACTACATGGGAAGTATTTTTGCAAATTTTTAGGAAGAGATGGCTTACACAACTATTCTTTTATAGAAAAATGATAGAGTTTCAAAATTTGACATAGGGTGGTTTGACAGTTACTCAGTACTAGGAGAGATTCACTAATCTCTTGAAGTACGTACCACAATATAAAATGGATGATCCATTTCATATTCAAAAATTCATCCTAGGATTGAGGCCACATATAAGAGTTGATATGGATATTCATAATCCACTGAACATGGATTAGGTCTTTGAGAAGGCCATAAAATAGGAAAAAAAGTTGCAATAGGTAGAAAAATGCAGAAAGAATGTGAATTCTAAGTATGGATTTGGAAATAGGAAGTTAAAAAATAATAATAACCAAAAGGGTAACAACAATCAGCAAATAAGGAACCTAAAGAGAGGAACAAACACTCAACAAAAAGGAGAAGGAAACTATGGTGGAAATAAGAAAGTGAATTACAATAACACCAACTTCTCTAATACCAAAAATATGGCAAGTGGTCACCTAAGGCCATGAGGTGGATGTTAAAATTGTAGAGGAGATCACTATGCCTCCAATTGACCACAATGTACAGGAGGTCAGTGAGGAGGAAACGATTGGCAAGCACCAAAACACTAGATTCATGAAACGGTTGATAACCGTCAAGCAGATTTTCTGGTTTCACCTATTCAGATGATGGGTAAGATTTTTGGTCAATCAATTTCCATTTTGATAGATACAAAATATATTGAATGATTTATTGATCCTAAATTAGTTGCTATGTTGTCTATTAGACCATGTTATATGTCCAAAAAATTTCAGAGCACTATCGAGTTCTCAAGGAGTTCTTGGATATCTTTCCTTAAGAACTTACTAAGTTACCACCGAAGAGAGAATTTGATTTCTCAATTGAACTTTTACCTTGAACTAAGTCTCAATTCAAGGATCCATACAGAATGAATACTATAGAGTTATATGAGTTGAAGGCTCAATTGCAAGAGTTACTGAACCATGGATTTATCAGACTAAGTGTATCGCCATGGGGTACACCGGTAATCTTTGTGAAGAAGAAGGATGGGACCTTGAGATTGTATATTGATTTAAAAATGTTGAACAAGGATACCATTAAGAATAGGTATCCTTTACCTAGGATAGATGAGTTATTTGATCAAATCAAAGGTGCCACAATGTTTTCTAAGATTGATCTTAGATTAGGTTACTACTAGCGAAGGATTAATGAGGAGGATATTCTGAAGACAACCTTTTGAACTTGGTATGCACATTATGAGTTCACAGTGGTACCTTTTGGTCTAACGAATACCCCAGCGACATTCATGAATCTTATGAACAAAATATTTAGATATTATTTAGATTATTTTGTGCTTATATTCATAGATGATATTTTAATTTCCTCCAAGACTAAAGAGGAGCATGAGAAGAACTTGAGGATAGTCTTGCAATGACTAAGAGATTGAAATATTTTTGGTAAGTTTTTGAAGTATACTTTCTTTTAGCAGAAGGTTCACTACTTGGCCCATGCTATATCTATTGAGGAAATATCAGTTGACCTTGTGAAGATAGAAGAAATAGTGGAATGGCCAACACCGTAGAGTGTTACTAAGGTTCATAGTTTCATGGGGCTTGTTGGGTATTAGAGGAAATATGTGGAAGGATTATTTAGGATAGAAGAACCTATTAATTTTCTTCAGAAGAAGGAAGGAAATTTGGGTGAACTGAGAAGTGTGAGGAGGCATTTCAACTTCTAAAACAAAATTTGACATCGACACTAGTTTTGACTATACTAGATCCTAATGGGAACTTCATAATGATTACAGATGCTTCAGGTGAAGGTGTATGAGTTGTGTTGATGCATGAAGGGAAAGTGGTTGCATATGAGTCAAAAAAAATGAAACAATATGAATTGACTTATGCACCACATGATTTTGAGCTTGCAAATATTGTTCATGCATTACAAATGTGTAGACATTACCTCCTAGGGAAACCATTTGAACTAAAGATAGATCATTTAGGACTTAAGTACATCTTTACATAGCCTAACCTCAATGCGAGACAAAGAAGCTGGCTTGAGTTCCTAAGTGAGTATGATTTTGGTATTGAGTATATCAAGGGAAAGGAAAAAAAGTTGCAAATTATCTTAGCAGGAGAAGACATCTCTTTGCTATGATGGCCACAAGGTCAAATTTGAGAGAGAAAGTGTTGCAACATCTTCCAACAAATGAGCATTATGAGAGGGTCAAGCAAGCCTTAGAGGCAGATCCTCTAGATCATAGATTTGATGGATATGTGATGGACTATGATGGTATTTTTAGATATGAGGGAAGTATGTATATCCCTCAGGGTGGAGACTTGAGGAGGTTGATTCTAGAGCAAGTGTATGATGCACCTTACTCAGGGTATCCGGGAGTTACAAAGATGGTAGTAGAGTTGAAGACTTTGTATTTTGGCCTAAGCTCAAGAAAGATGTTATTGAGTATGTGGAAATATGTTTGAAATTTCAACGAGTCAAGGTTGAGCATGTACATCCAGCAAGACTTTTTTATCCCAATGATATACCTAAGTATAAGTCGCATGTAATCAGTATGGATTTTATTCAAGGATTACATTTGAGAAGGAATAGGCATGATACCATCTTAGTAGTCACTAATAATCTAACGAAGGTTGCACATTTCATACTTGGGGATCTGAAAGACGAATCATTGACACTTGCGAAGAAATTTATGTAAGGGATATTCCAATTGCATGGTGTACCAAAGGCCATTATATTAGATAGGGATATCGGGATCACATCTAGGTTTTGGACAACACTGAATGCAACTTTAGGAACTAAATTGAATTTTAGTTCTGCATATCACCCACAAACTGATGTCCAAACAAAAAGGATCAATCAGGTTGTTGAGGATCTACTCAGGATGTACTACATGGATCAGCGGTACAAGTGGGAGGAATATTTTCCATTGGTTGAGTTTGCCTATAATAACTCATTCCATGCATCATTGGGTATGACACATTTTGAAGCACTTTAAGGATGAAAGTTTCGCACACCCATTAGTTGAGATAGGATGGAAGATAGGATCATCACTGGTTGAAATATTCTCAAGGAAATGGATGATAAAATGCACTTGATCAGGAGTAGGTTGAAGGAGGTGACCGATAGACAAAAGAGCTATGTTGATAGAAACAAGACTTGAAGAAAATTTGCTGCAGGAGATAAAATCTTTTTGAGGGTTAAGCCTCATAAGAGCTTTGTCTCATTTGGGAATTGATCAACGTTGGCTTCGAGATTTGTGGGACCCTTTGATGTACTGGAATTCATTAACCTAGTTGGTTATAGACTAGCGTTACCACTTTCTCTAGCTTGAATCCATAATGTATTCCTTGTTTCTTTATTGAGATCATACCATCCTGATGCATCTCATATACTTGATTGGCATTCATTACAGGTACAAGATTCATGGGTGGTCCTAGTGGAGCCCATCTGAATCCTAGACAGACGTAGCATTAAGCTGCATAACAGGGATAGTACTCAGTACAAGGTCCAGTGGGACTAGTATACTGAGGATAGTTCTACATGGGAGGATTCTGAGATGATTGACCGTCGTTTTCCTCATTTTACTTCTTAGATTAGTATTTTATTAATGCATGAGATGCTTGATACTCTAGTTTTTGATTCACATGTTGTGAACATGGATAGCGTGGATGCTACTATGAATTGATTATTCTTATGTTTTGAGAACTATGATAGTTATTATTTCATTATGATTCAGATACTTTGTTTTACTGATTGAGATACTATGCATATTGATTGATTAATAATACATTCAAACGATGTCCATTCAAAGAGGGGAAGGATGTTGCGTACTAATTTTATCATTTATTTAATTGCAATTATTAAATCATGATATTTTCAATGTTTATGTTGGATGATCATTGAAATTGAAATTAAAATGCAAAAAGAAATGATTTGAATTAATTATTATGAAATTTGGGGATTGTCATTGCTGATGAAAATTTGAATGCAAGTGAATGCTGGAACAGGTGAACAAAAATGAAGTTGAGGACATTGATCAAGTAGAGTCATTTTAGCCATTAGACTTTAATAATGATGATGGGATCTTCATGCACCACTTAGTTTATTAGAACATAATTTGCATGATTAAATGGTTTAATTCATTTTTATTATGGCTATGCATTTGTATAACGTAATCGTAAAAGGTGAATTTTCTTTTTGAAATGGAAATTTGATTATTGTGACAAAAATTTCCCAATTGAAGTATGTAATATTGTTGTGATAAAATTGTTTATTTATAAATATATATAAATATAAATTATTAAATATATATATTTATATATAATAAAAAAATTGTGTTTATTGTCTATTTGTTTATTTTAGCAATTAATAAATGAAATAGATAGTTATAAGTCATGGAAAACATAGGATGGAATAGGCAACTAGTTAAGGAGGGAAAGAGGGATTGAACTTTCCTAAATATTTTTATGCAAGAAAAGAATAGAAGATGAAGAAAATACCAGTGAACTATGAGTTAGGGAGAGAGAATTTAGGATTGAAATTTATTATCCCTCATGCGCTAGTGCAATGAGAGAGGATGTAGGCAGAAATAAAAACAAGAGAGAGCTTATGCTTGAGAAGAAAAAACTATAGAAGACTTAGAGTTAGGGAGATGAAGGTGGATTGAATTATTTCTACAAATTGTACATGTGTAAGTATAGGAAGGAAGGGAGGCACTCAAGTGTAGGAGGAAGGGAGGAGGAATGAGGAGTGAAAAAAAACTAAGAATAATAATATAGATGGAGAGGGGAGTTGATGCATAAAACAAGACAATCGATGCTAAAGAGGGAGAAACGATAGTCAGAGCACAAAGAGCAACATATAGGAGATACACACACATAAAGGAATAAAAATAAAAGGATATACACACATGTCTAAAGGGATTCACGGCTACAAGGAGGTTAACAAGGTAGGATCAATGATAAGAAAATTTACTTACAAATCTTAGGAATAATGAATGCCTGAGTTTATTGATTTCTTCCTTACACAAATTTAGTAAAATGAGAACATATCGTAAGAATTATAGAATTCTTGAGTTCATATATTTGGCTATATTTTTATGGAGATAAAGAATAAACTTGAAAAGCAAACTATTGGAATACATATCGATGCTTTAAGACAACAAGGTGGATTGACAATCTCAATATAAACCAGTGAAAATGGAGATCTAATTCTGCTTGAAATGATTATAAAATTTGGACAAACGAAAGGATTAAGAGACAATAGATTTCATTATTTAGGGAATTATGTTATATTATATTGAAAAGATTCACACAAAAATTTGTATGTTTTTAGATTTATTCCAATATATAGTAAAGGGTCACACAATATACTTATAGTTTTTTTTTAGATTTAGGAAACTCCCAAAAGAAAATCCAAATACGCTAAATTGTGTCAATCAAGAATAGTAATTTTTGAGAAAGAACCTGAAATTCATTAAAATATCAGAGAGTAGCATCATTTAAATATTCTTTTTAATGATAAGATAAAGATAATTTTATGTATCTATAAATGCTTGAAAAGTAAGAGTTAAATTTGGTAACTCTCTAGGAATAATACTAAATTGCCTACGAAACATAGGTAAATATGAGGTGTTTACGTTTTTCAAAAGATAATATTCTAAGGGAAATATGATCAACAAAAAAGAAAGAAATTAAATTATAAATATAATTACTTCGAAATGAAATGAATCAGAAGAGGATTATATTGAAGTGTAGATGAATTTTATGAGTAAATTAACGAAAATAATGTTTTCTCATTTTTATTTTTTTGTTTTATATGTACTTAACTACCTATATGTGTTACACCTTATTTAATTTAATTTGAATATGAACATAATATTAAAAATGATTTAAATATGTGAGCTTACTACATTTGACCATGTTTGCTTGAAAAATAAAAGTGCAGTTCATGTGGTTGGGAAAGATAATTTTAATTTTGAATAGAACCATACATTCTTGGTAATTGAATGCACATGTCATGTGTTTGGAAAGTTACCTTTCGGGATCGGTGCTGAATATGGATTTTCAGAGAGTGTAGCTTTTCTTTTCCAAAACTACTATTATTCATTATGCATGACATTTTACTTGGCCAAGTAACTTAAGGACCATTGAAATAGATGGGATATATATAACTCTCTACCATATCCTAGTATCAAACTTTCTTGTTTCTTAAATGAGTTAGAAAAATGAAAATTCTTATGGATTTACTAGTTATACTAGGCACATATCAGATTCCATTTTGCTTTTCGACTTCTTTTTGTTAAGTGATTTGTTCATGGTCGGGTATTCTTCGAATGATTAAGGAATTCTAGGGAAGCGTAAGCTTCTAGGTTGGGTGGAAAAAGCGTCAGAACGTTGTTCTTGTCTTCATGTTTGAAGATAAGCAATTAGATTGAAGATCAAATGAAGATTTCTTTATATATCTATTATATTTCATTATTGTATGATCATAGTATAACTTAAGGCGACATAATGTATAAGTCTCGAATTCTAAATTAAATTTACAATTCTTTTATATTTGAAATGTCATGTAAGAAGACACGTTTCTGAAATTAATTTTAATTGTTATGAATCTTATTGTAGACTTTAAGTCAATATTTGGAATTCCTTTGGATTAAACAAATTTAGAAGAATGGAGTTACGATATTTTATGGAATGGAAATGAACTTATTTAAGGAATTATAGGTTATTTTGAATTATGAGTTTCTCTCTTTACAAGAAACCCTAGGGACACTCCGATTTTCCTTCATTTCATTTTGGTGAACTCAACCTTGTACAACAAAATTCTAAAAATTGGAGTCCATTTGACCCTAGATCTAAGTTTTTTATTAGATTGCATTAGGTTTGTATTATTTGTATAACATTTAGGTCTCTTGAATCTTTCATTAGTGAACATTGCATATAGGGTTAACTTGGCATGTTACCATCATTTTGTATCGTAAAAAATAGAAAAATTGCATTAAATATAAGTTTATTTGGCATTAGTGTCATCATTCAATCATCCAAGTTCATATTAAGATTCATATTTAATATTAAAAAATTCCAAATAATACATCATTTAACCTTGATTTCACTTGAATTAAAGACAAAAATCTAGAAAAATCTATTGCAAAACTTTTTGTTATAGTTGAGAAATAAAAAACATATAGGCTAAGCTCAAGAAAAAAAAATCAAATCTAAAAAACCTTAAATTTGGACCCATTCACCCTAGGGTGAATGAGTCCCTATAAAAACATTTTCAGCAAAAAATTTGAGTGCTTTTTGATCTCTAATTTGCATTTTTGTTTCTATTTGCAGATCTAAAGTTAGTTTTATAAAATAGTTTATTTGAAAATTCAAAATAGTGCTTATCTAATTAGATTGTGTAACATCTTGAAGTGTAAAGAGAGAAACTCTTTAAATGAAAAAATTGGCAAAAATTTAAATAATTTTATTTATATTCAAAATAAAGTCGACACTTCATTCATTTAAACATCATAAAATTCATTTGATTCCAAAACAATGACGTAAAGTCTATAAAATAGATTCAATATACATTTCCAGTTTAAATACATACACATGTCATCTTGCACAACATTGATAATCATACAAAAGAAGTTGTAATATAAGTTACAATTTGAGACTTACGCATTCAGTCACCTTAAGCTCTTCAATACATAATGAAAGAATACATAAATGAAGATGGCCTCCTTTGATCTTTTATCCAATAGCATATCTTCAATAATGAAGATGAGAACAAGGATCGGGCGCTTTTTTCGCCCAACCTCAAAGCTTATGCTTCCCCAAAATTCTTTAGTCATTCAAAGAATGCCTAACCCTGCACGAATCACTTAGCAAAAAGTAGTCGACAAGCAAGATGGAATCTAGTACGTGCCTGGTATAACTAGTAAAACCGCAAGCATTTTAATTTTTCCACTTAATTTAAGAAACAACCAAGTTCGATACTATGATATGGTAGGTATTTCATTAATTCCATCTATTTCAATGGTCCTTAAGTTACTTGGCTAGGTAAAATTTCATGCACAACAAATACAAGCAGTTTTGGAAAAGCAAAACTACACTCTCTAATAACCCATATTCGACATCCGTCCTAGAAGGTAACTTTCCAAACACATGACATGCACATTCATTTATCAATCATGCATGGTTCCAATAAATTAAATACAATCTTTCAAAAACAATTTAACAAAATCCTTGTTTCAAGCAAAAACAATTTAAATGTTTTTTTTTTATCATTTTAATCCATAAATGACATTAAATTAATATTTAAATCAAATAAATCAAACGAAAAACAGAAGGTGTATCTCAAGTATGTATTAAATTAAATACATATTTAAACAAGCATTAAAGAGCACAGGCTATTTCGTTCTTTTTACTCATTTATTTTGTTTCCTCTCTGAAATAATCCTAATTCATTTTATTTCTTTCAAGCAAATCATATTTTAAATTAAATTGATTTTTTTTTTGTTTATTTTTTTATACTTGCAGAAAATAAATCATTACTTTTTCCAAGAACAAAATTAAAATAAATCATTTCATTTTTGCTTCAAATATTTTGAGTTTTATTTGCAAATTTCATTGATTTAAACTTCTATTTTGAAATCACGTTTAAAATTTAAAAGGTATTTTATCAAAATATTTTTTGTTTTGAATTCTTTTCAAATCTAATTTAAAATAACGATTTTTGTGTAAAATATTTTTCTAAGTGTGAATTTATCCTAAATTGATAATCAATTATTTTTCATTGTTTTCCATCAAAGTTTTCCTACAATTTTTTTTTTGAATTTGTTCAATGTGGTTTTTCTCGAAAAACACAGTTTGATGTTTCAAAATTTAATCAAAATTCGAAGAAAACAAAGATATTTTTTAAGAACTATTTCATTTGAATTCACTCTATTTATGATTTTTTTTAATAATTTCTAAAGATCCTACCTCGTAATTCTTGAAATGGTTATTCATTGCTTCCTCTATATGTTTTTCCCTTCATGTAGGTTCTCTGATTGTTCCATGGATGATTACTGGTCTGTCTATTCTTTCTTCTAATTTTGTTCACAATTATCTTCACTTCTTCACCTTTTGGTTTACGTGAGATGAAGGGAGGTAGGCTTCATTTTTCATTTATCTTCCCACCTTGTTAGCTAGATGGCACACACTTCCTCTTCTTCTTGGCATGCCTCTTCTCTTCCCTCTACACTTCCTCCCTATGCATGATGGAAGCATAATTTAGTTTCTATCTTTCTTTTCCCCAATTCCCTCTACCTAGTCACGCCTATTCTTATTTTTGTTCCAGTGTGTGGAGAGTGGCAAGTGGAGGTTGACTTCAATCTACAATGGGAACTTCTCCTGGCCACGTAGGTTTGAGTATGGTCTTTGTCTATATTCAAATTTAAATAAATATCCAAGCCCCTCTTCTAAACTATGGCATTCACCCTCCCACCATGCTCTCGCCGCATAGAAGAGAGTAGGGAGTCTTTTTTATTGCAACAACACCCTCCCTGCCTTATGCGCATGGGAAGAACAATATGTAGCTCCTCTCGAAACTCAAAAGTCCACCAAATAATTCTTAGATTCCTCTAGCGCATGGGAAAAACTCTCAATTTTCTCTTTTTTCTCTCAAAATCTAAAAACGGATTTTTTCCTCTCTCTCCAATTTCAAATCTCATTTTTTATTGCCTCTCTCTATGTTTTCTCTCATGAAATTGATAGATTTTGTCAAGAAATTAGATCCACAATTTTAGTTTGATCTCTAGTTTAATTTTCTAACTCCAAGTTCTAAATTTTGATTGCCTTCAATTGATTGGTGATATCTTCGTCAATTTGTTCAGCTGTTGTTTGCATTCAATTTCCAGTTTGAAAGCATTTTTTTTTAAATTTATTTTTCAATAACTCAGGTTTAGCTATTTTTTTATTTAAACATTTATATTTATTTTCCTTATTCATCAAATGAGAAAAATACCATTACATAAAATAACACTATGTTATATTTAAATATTATTTCAGATTTAAAAGTCTATTCTGTTGATTTGAATCTAAAAGCATAATTATTTATAAATAATGGAAAAGTATTTACATAAAGAATTCAATTTATTTAAATAAAAATTAATTTCCTCAAAAATTAATCAAATTGACATTTACATCAACATATTTTTTTCACATATTGGATAAATCAATTAAACTTAATTAAAAATTTGCAAGCACAATAATCACATAAATACATTAAAATATAACTAAGTGTGTGTGTGGGATTTCATCATCCTCATAAACGTCAAATGGCTAAAATGACTCTACCTGATCACTGTTCTCACCTTCATTGACGTTTACCTATTCCTGTATTCACTTGCACTCAAATTTTCATCAACAATGACAAAACCCAAATTTAAATATAAATGCATTTCAAATCATTGCAATTGCATTTATATTTCAATTTCAATTTCATTTCAATTTAAATAATCATTTGACATAATAATTAACAATCTCATGATTAATAATTTACATTTAAATAATCAATAAAATCAATTTGTGACATGAAGATACTTTTCATGTATATTTCAATCAAAATTACTATTATATGTTTGTACATCTAGGTATGTGTAGGATCATGATGGGCCAAAAAGGGGTGATATGTAAGTGATATGAAGGCCCATGTGGCTGACGACTTTTTTTTAATACAAAATTGATGAAATGCAAAGGTTTTTTCAAGGATATTTTCAAATTTCCATCAATATAAATTATTTTTTATTTCAAATGTAATAAATAATTATTATTCATTTTCTATTTGAATTACGAGTAAAGTCCTGATTGATAGATTGAATGAGAAAGATCTATAACTTTCAAATGGTATCACATTTTTTGAGTCTATAACATGTGTCACATTATATGCTTCACATACTATAGGATTAAAAAATAATAATAATTTCATGAAGGTTTGACCAAGTTAAGGTGGTCAAACATACAAGTTTTTATTTTTATTTTTTAAAATTAATAAAAAAATTATAATTAATTACTTACTTGGAAACCAATTACAAAAAAATAAGCATCACATCAGGAAATGAGTCCTCTACTTTTATATAAAACATTATAAAAAAAGATTATCATTTTTTTGTGGTTTGGGTTGTTAGACAGACACCTACTTCTTATTTTTTCCCTGAAATTAAAGTACTATTGCATTGAAATTTCAAATTTTCACCAAATCGATTTTTTATTTTTTCTAAATAAACCTAGTAGTTTAGAAACTACATTCAATTTTCTATAGATTCTATTGTTACATATTTTTAAAAAAAATATAGATAACTTATTCAAATTTTTACATCAAGTTGCCTAACTTTGATTTTTTTAATTTTCATCGCCACTTAAGGGCCTTTTTTTTTCCACAATGATCCTTCACATACCCATTTCTTTCATTTAAAGTATTATTTCTTTGTTCGATAGATTAATTTACATTTTGCAATCATTTGAAGAAAACAAAGACACCAAAAGACACAAGTAAAACTTGATGAAACTCTTGGAGGGGGCATATAGTTATTTGATCATGTTGAATCTCTTTTTCCAAGTTAATATATACCTGAAGCCATTTAGTAGTGATGAATTTTATATGTTAGATGTAGCCCTTGAGGATTTCATCTCACGAGGTTCATCCACTAAGGATTTTCACAACAAAACAAAACATAGATATTTCAACTCAATCACACCCCAGATTATCCTTTAACCACCCTCACAACAACCTAGAGTTCAAAAAATACCCGCGTTCATCATAGAACCACCTAAAAAGAAACCATTGAAACCATAAGATATCTTTAACATTACAAGGAAACTTGAGAATGATAATGTTTTAGACATGTTTTGATATATTATAAAAAATTAACACAATCTTAAGCATGCTCCACATTGGATCTTGATGTGGGTATGTGCAAGATCATCATGGAAAAAACATGCCCTTAAGTGGCGATGAAAATTCAGAAAATTAGAGTTACACAACTTGACGTAAAAATTTGAATAAGTTATCTATATTATTTCAAAAATATGTAACAATAGAATCTATAGAAAATTTAATGTAGTTTCTAAACTACTAAGTTTATTTTAAAAAAACAAAAATCTATTTGGTGAAAATTTGAAATTTCAATGCAGTAGTACTTAAATTACAAGGAAAAAATAAGAAGTAGGTGTCTGTCTAACCACCCTAACCACAATAAAAAGATAATATTTTAGATATAAGTAGAGGACTCATGTTCCAATGTGATACATATTTTTTTATAATTTTTTCCAAGTAAATAATTAATTATGATTTTTTTATTACAACGTTTAAAAAATATAAAACTGTTATATTTGACCACCTTAACTTGGTCAAAACTTCATCAAATTCAAATATATATTTTTTTAATCCTATAGTATGCGAATCATAGAATGTGATGCATGTTTTAGATTTAAAAATTTTTATAATGTTTGAAAGATATAGATGTTTTTCAATCATCCTATCAATTAGGAATTTAGTCATAATTCAAACAGAAAATGAATAATAATAATTTATTAAATTCAAAGTAAAGAATAATCTATATTGGTGTAAAACTGGGAATCTCCTTTTGAAACCCTTCTCGTTTCATCAATTTTGGGTAAAAAAAAGTCGTCAGCCACATGGGCCATCAAATCACTTACATATTGCCACTTTTTGGCCCATCATGATCATGCACATACATGAGTGTCATTACAACAAGCCTTGAAGAGTTGCAAAATTTCAGGCATCAGGCCTTGGGGTTACCTTATATTGCTTGCTAAAGAGAAAAGGGTTAGTTATTTCTTTAGTTATGTTTGATCACGCTTCAAAATTTAGGATTTGGTCATACCTTATACTAAATGCCTCAGAGAAATGAAGGGTTAGTTAAGTCCAAAATGGCATTGGGCACCAATATGAGGGCTTAAGTCTTACTTTTCACACGTTGGAGAGCAGTCCTATGGCTTATTCCTTAACATAATGATAAATATGAAGTAAAGTCCGAAAAGGCGTTGGATATTGGACTTCAGTGTTAAGCCTTATGCCTTACTGGGAATGTTAAGAAAGGGGTATGATGGAAACCCAAAACCTGACACCCAAAATATTTTTGTGTTCGCTGGTCAACTTTAAGGTTTATGACTCAACAGTTTTGCAAGGCAAGCATATCGTATGAAGAAATATCGAAGGACGACACCCAAATGGGTTAAAATTTGTGAAGGAAGTGTTTGAGCATCACAATTCAGAAGGGAGGATTATGTTTTACTGAAAGGATGGTAAGTGGCAAGAGTTAAGGGAAAATACCAATGCCCAAAATAGTGTGGGCCAATGTTAAGGCTTATGAATTAACATGAAGCAAGGATGGGGAAAGAGGAAACCCCGAACCTCAACACCTGAAATGGCTTTAGTGTTCATGGATTAAACCTTAAGGCTTATGGCATAACCATTTGTTGAGTACATGGTATGAAGTATGTTCGAAGGCCAATACCCGAAAGGGTTAAGTTTGACTTACAAAGGACTTTTGTAGACATCATAGGTCAATTGGTTGGCTTACATCTTAACACAAAGGTAGGTTAGTTATAAGGGGGAAGAGAGAACCATTTCATCTGATAAACTCATGCATGTTTCAGAGTTTTTGCTTCATTCTTTCAAAGGTTAGTGTGTTTGTTTATGATGGTGTAAAGGAAGGAAAATGGTAAAGGTTAAGGCTAATGGAAAAACCGTGATAGGCATAAAGAGGATCAAAAATCAAGGTTTAGTATTTTTTCTTGACTCCTTCAAAGCATGCCAATCATGAGGTAGAAGGTAAAGGGTAAGGCCAATGGAAGAACCCTGAACAGCTTCAGTCATATGTGTTCAGACTTGCTTGTTAACCTTTTCTAAGAACTTTAAGTGGGAGGTAAGAGGGATTAGTGATCCCCAACCCCCAACAATCATGAAGGAAGGAGTAATTTTTCCATTCCACAAAATTCTTTTGTTGTCTTTGGTTTGTTAGAGTAATCATGCTTTAGCTAATAATTAATTACTCTTTAATTTATTATTAGTTTAATTTATTCAAATGCACTTAAGCTAAACTTAGGAGTACTTTTCTACTTTTAGGGATTTTCTCCTATATATCACTCAACCCTCATTGTAATTATCTCTTGATCTTTCATATTTTTTGATAGTCTCTTTCTTTTGTAGCTTTTTCTTGTTGAGGAATATAACAATTCTTTGTTTGTAGATCTCTTGCATGGAAGGTGTCCTTATTTGTTGTTTGATCCTATGGCTCATGTTTTTTTGTGTTTTCACAATTATAAGATGGTATTAGAGTGTGGATTTAGTGAACCTCTTCTTAGTTTATGATTTTTTTTCTTCCACAAGGGTTATAGGCGTCAAATATGAATCCTCTTGCTCTTTTGCAAATTTTGGAGGTGGGAAATTTTTTGTACATTTTGTCATGAAAAAGACCACACCATTAGATTGAGATCCATCGAGAAAGTCATATTTGGATTTTGTTTGTCCTAATTTGGACATCCGAGCTCACATCTATGAGGGTTTGAAGTAGTTGCTTTTTTTCCAAATATAGAGGGTAGTTGTGTTTTGGTGTATTTTGGTGTGAAAAGAACACCATGGTTGTGTTGAAGAGACCATTTAAATGAATTTGGACTATAAATTTATCCAATTTCACCATCAAATTTTTTTTAAGTAAATCTTTTTTCCCCAAAGGTCATATGACCACCGTATGGCCCCAGGGCATGATTTTTATTTAAAGAAATTAAAATTGAAATTTCAACATTTTTCAGAGTTCCACTCATGGAGTATAAACATAATAGTGTAGTGGCTACATAGAAAATCTCCCATGACACATACCAATGGCATGGCTTGCATCCAATGGCCCACGATCTACTAGTGGGGTGGTTATCTTGCTAATTGCTAGTGGTTATATGGAAACTATTGAGTAACCTATAGAGGAGGGCCAAAAATTGTTTTTCTATTATTATTTTTAAATAAAAGTTGCCTAAGGTTCTATGGGTGACCAGCGCCCAGCCTTGGGGCTTAAAAAAAATTGGTTTTTTTATAAAATAAGTAGGACTAGGAAAATGGTCATAGCTTTTTGCTCATATGTTAGTTTTTGGAAAATTTGAGATATCACTAAAAATACGGTTCCTAGAAGTATCCAATGGTGCTTACTTCTTTCTTATATTTTTTTGGTTGATCCATTCCACAACCTATTAAAGTAATGGTACTATTTCCAATCCCGAGCTCATAAATTTTGACCATTTTCTTTATTTTTCACAATTCTAGCGGTGTTGGAACCATATTTCAAAGCACTTTACAATGCAATTTTTATAGTTTTCTCTCCATGTAATTTTTTTTGAAGTTTTTGTGTTTTCCACTCAATTGATTTACTTGGACATCTTAGCTCTTGGAAAAAAAATTTGTGTGGGATGACTCGTTTTTTACTATTCTATATGTATTTATGAAAAAAAAAAAATTTGGACATTATGGGTTTCCAATGTATGCATTTATTATTATGTAGATGCATTGAGATAAAGTGTCATTCTGGTGTATACTTTTTGGGGATTTTGCATATCCTATTGTACGTTTTGTATTTAGACTGTGATATAAAGTGCCAGGGGGGTTGATTTTTTCGTTTGGTTTTCCATCACACCTTTTTCAATCAAGTGTCCCTTCCATGACAATAGTGAATCCAAGTAATTCTTGCCTCATGTATGTGTGACTTAGATTGCACACCCTTTTATTTATAGGTTGTTTCTCCCACATGCACTTCTTGGTTTCATATTGTTTCAATGTACCCATCTTGGCTCTCCCTTTTCAGCATTATGGGGGATTTCTACTATTGGTGCTAATGATTCCTTGGTTTTGTGGTTTGGGTGATCTACGTATCTACTTCTTGTTCCTATGTACTTTTAGATGCAGTGTACATCAATGGTTGGTAAGATGAATTTTAGTGAGATGGATCATTTAGAATATGGGCCCTCTTGCATTCTTATTTTTGGAGGTTCTTCATTTTAGCACTATATCATCCATGTTTCAACAATATTCTACATATTTATTCATGCTTCAATGATGTTCTACGTGCTCCTCTTTATGGAACATTTTTTTTAGTTGGAGGCTTCTAATTCCTTCATAGCTTTACTTAGAGAATTTTTTAGTTCTTTAGTCACCTTTCTCTCTTTTGGAGAGGAGTTTTCGCCCATTGTGGTTTTCTCTTTTTCTCTAGTTTTGAGAGATATTTTTTTGTACATGGTTACCTTACCATGCCTTGTTTTTCAAGACCCATCATGTGCTATTTTTATGGTTTTTAGCTACTCCCTAAGTTCATCTTAGGGGGGGTGTTAGACTAATCATGCATTAGATAATAACTAATTACTCTTTAATTTATTATTAGTCTAATTTATTCTCATTCTCTTAAGCTAAACTTAGGAGTTCTTTTATACTTTTAGGGTTTTTCTCCTATATAGCACTCAACCCTCATTGTAATTGTCTTTTGAAATTTCATAAATTTTGATATTCTCTTTCTTTTGTAGCTTTTTTTTTGTTGAGGAATATAACACATATTTTTTGTAGATCTCTTGCATGAAAGATGTCTTTGTTCATTGCTTTATCTTCTAGCTCATGTTTTTCACAATTCTAATAGGGTGGACTAATGTGGATATGCAAGTGAGTGACACATGAAAAGCAACAATTTCACAACTAATTTACATCATTATTGTGAATCATCTTGATAAAGTGATGTTAGGATAATGGTAAGATCAATGACCTGGTTCTAGCTGAAGATCCATAGCAAGAATTTAAATCCTATCTAATCCAATGGTGGGGATCTAAATATGTATATGGTTGAGAAATAACCATGAAATATTGGTGTGGTATTATAAGAGCAATAGGTAAAGTTCAAAGATTGGATTCTAACATTTGTAAGGCAGTAAGTTGAGTTACATTAGATCTTGGCATGAAAAATGATCTCAAAGCTCCAACTAATTTCTATAAGAGTTTTGAATTAGGTGAGGGGTGTTGGGCTCAAGGGGGAGTTGGCTTGTCAATGAAGAAAAGTGGAGTTTAGTTGATTATAAAAAGAAAGAAAATACAGAGAGAGGGGGGAAGGATAATCAAAGAAGATGGCATGAAAAGAGTAGAGAAGCTAGGTTTGGAAGATAAATTACAATGGAATACTATAACCATGGAGGTTGATAAGAGAAGAGGCCCAAAAAGGAATGAGGATAAGAGAAGTGGAGTCAAAAGGAAAACCACATCTAGGTTGGATTAAACCCAAATTCAGAAAATAAAATTTAGGAAACTTGACATAAATATTTGAATAAGTTATCTATATTATTTCGAAAATATGTAAGAATAGAATCTATAGAAAATTGAATGTAGTTTCTAAACTACTAGGTTTGTTTAAAAAATTTAAAATCTATTTGGTGAAAATTTGAAATTTTAATGCAGTAGTACTTAAATTTCACTAAAAAAATAAAAAGTAGGTGTCTCTCTGACCACCCTAACCACAATAAAATGATAATACTTTTTTATAATATTTTAGATATAAGTATGGGACTAATTTTTCGATGTGATGCATATTTTTTTGTAATTTGTTTCCAAGCAAATAATTAATTATGATTTTTTGATTATAAATTTAAAAAATTATAAAAACTCGTATGTCTAACGACCCTAACTTGGTAAAAAAATCATTAAATTCAATTTTTTTTTAATCCTATAGTATGCAAAGAATATAATGTGACACATGTTTAAGATTCAAAATATGTGATACCGTTTGAAAGTTATTGATTTATTTTTGAATCAGCCTATCAATCAAGACTTTAGTTGTAATTCAAATAGAAAATGAATAGTAATTATTTATTAAATTCAAAGTAAATCATAATTTATATTGGTGGAAAGCTGAGAATATTCTTTAAAAACCTTTTTCGTTTCATCAATTTTAGGTAGAACAAAATTTGTCAGACACATGGGCCATCATCTCACTTAGATATCCCCACTTTTTGGCCCATCATGATACTGCACATACCTTTATTCAAATTTTTATGTCAAGTTGCCTAACTTTGATTTTCTAAATTTTCATGGCCACTTAAGGGCCTATTTTTCCCATGATGAGCCTTCACATACCCACACTAAGGCCAATGAATCCTTCTCCCTAGAATCCTTATGAATCCCTTTTGACCTCAAAAAATAACTCTACATCTAATATCACTCATATATCCTTCTAACCTTAATGAGGTTCCCTTTTTGACGTCAATGACAATCAAATTGTCAACATGATATTATTCTATTTAAGGCTAGGTTCATACATCCCTATCAAATTCACTCTCTAAAAACATCCTCCAATTATATGTAAATGTATGATGTTCTAATTTAAGTGTAGATCATAGTTCAATGATATGTCACAACCTCAATAGTAGTAAAGACTCTAAGACTCTTCATCTTTCCTTATTTACATGATATGAGGAGTCTCTAGTAAATAATATAGGAGACATCCAAAATCAGCATCATTCAAATTATTAGAATGAAATGTTACTCCAAGTGGACCTTAGCAACATAATATAGCATGAAAAATTATAGTATCAATCATATAGCTTTAGTCATTTATCTTAATAGAAGAATATAACTAATCTACCCTTAGAGTCAAATTGCTAAAAGTACAGTGGCATTTAAACACAATTGAATCATGTATCATCTAAATGATGCACTCTTAATCTATAAAAATGTGTAGAATTAATGTAGAATAAAAGGGCTTGCGACTTTGGTATAAAGGGAGGGGCCTCACATCCTATTGCCTATGTATAGACTTCCTCAAGTGGAATTTTTTCGGGATTGGAAACTTAACAATATTATAGCAACATAGAAGAATCTGATTAACCACACTAGCTATTTTACTTGCTATATGAAATCCATCAAAACATTAAAATTAGGTACACACATAAGAGACATCTCTTTCATGAATTTAACATCCAACATTTAGAATAAAAATAAATAAAATTATCCCACATATTCTCAATATCCCTAAAAACTATAAATTATTTCTCATATAGTCATGTTCAATTAAATTACAACAATATATGAAAACATGTAGCATAATTTGATACACCTTAAAATCCCTTTTACCATAAACATCACTTGTTATGTAAAGGGAATATATTTTATCAAATGTTCAGTCATGTCTCAAGAATTATAAGTTAAACATCAAAAACTATGTTCACCAAAATGAACTGAGGGAAATGGGGTGATGTACCTATCTTTCTTATTTCATTAGAAAAATGACGTTCCCAAAGATAAGATTGAATTTCAACCTATTGGCATTTTTTTCTGCAACCCACACGTATTTCTTAGAAGCTCCTATGAACTTGACACATTCAATAATAAAAGGCTAGGAACAATATGGCCAACTTAATGAGAATAAAAATAAGGATAATTCTCCTACACTTTCGACTCTGTAAAATATAGGAGGGTATTCCCTAACTTGTGCTCTTAACATACAAAATTTAAATGACTCACTTGCACATGGGTAAGAAACAGATAGATCCCCAATTATTGTTAATGGATGAAATCCTTCAAGAAATTGGCTATTCCTCAAAAAGGCTCAGGCCCAATTAATACAGAATCATAAACTCAACTTAAATTAATTTGATAGGAAATTTTTGAGTAAATTATCCTTAGGCCATAACATAAAACATGCAAGAATAAAATGTAATCAGAATTCTGGTGCCATATCCCAATGCACAGAGTCAAAAGAGAAAACTGAACTACAAGGTAAATTTCATTTTGAACACTTATGATCTATTATGAATTGCATTGCAATCCATATATCTATACCTAAGTTTATTACTTCTTTATGAATCCTATTTTTTATATTACATGAACTTACTGGTTAACTGAAGCATTTAACCAATCCTTTGAACTGGAGCTATAGTTAAACATAATTAATAGTAAAGAACAAATGAAGATCAATGAAAATCATCTTAGATTGATATTTAATTAATAATCCATGTAACATAACACAATATGAGAGAAAATAAACTCCAAATATACATGATTTTGATCAAAACCTACTCAAAAACCCCACGATTAACTAAGTTCTCCAATCTGACTCAAATTTTTAAAACCTGGAATTACAATTCATACTCTCTATTATGCGAGTGGAGAGCATAAGACAAGAATCATCATTAGTTGATATGGAGGAAAGAAAGCATCATTGCAAAATCTGCTCCCCATACATCAAAGACATGCTTAACCATTATTGTAATAACTCCACCTCAACACCCTATACTTGAAGTCAAAAGGAGAATGCATTTATAGAATATAGTATCTAAGGCCAAACCTGTGTTATACTTAACCATGCTGCAATTATTGACTATAACATTCATAATTCCAATTCATCAGTGAACACCCTTTCCATAATTCAAACTCCTCCTTGGAAGGCCACTTGAAAGACACAACCTAATTAACCTTGTTTTGATAGGGAGCATACTTTACCATTATCGATGTGGCCTTTTTATCAAATTTCTCTATGCAACTTATAACAAAAAACAACTTTTCCAATCTATTCTCTAGCAGGAGGATGTCAACATTTTTTCATATATCATGTGTTTGAGACATCATTATATTGTTCATCTGATCCTTCCAAACCTGTAGGGGTTTGACTTCATCCTGACTATGCAAAATATGCAGCAATGGGGTCAAGTCATTTCCATCATATACACTCTTTAATAATTTAATCTTCGACTCCATAGGGGTAGAAAATCCCTAAAACTTTTGGTCAACAATTCCTTTGACCAATTGAAATGTTGCTATAATAGTAGGATATTTATCACCATGTTGTTTTTCCCCTACTACCATGAATTTCAACTTCTCCATTCTAGGGCTCCATTTGTCCAAAAATGGGATGGCCAATTTTTTATCCCTTGGAAATATATTTAGTTCTTGCAACATTATGACATAATTTGCATGAACACTGTTTAGCTTACTCAGGAGCCTTGTGTTTAAATGTTTCAAAAAAGTGTCCACTATTACTGAATTGCTTCTCCTTGCTCCATCCCAGATTTGCTTTACCATCTCTTTATACTCTTCAACTTGATGAATCAATTTCTCCTTAGAGAGTCCCCCTCAAGGGGTAGTAGACCTATCAATTGCAATAGGAACTTGTCCCATATTATATGTAACAATAGCAAAAGACCGTGCTTGTGTAGGAGGTTAAGACTTCTCTACTCGTGGGTCGGGAACAGTGTGGCTAGAAATGCCTTGCTATTGAGACCTGATGGTATCCATTTGTTGCTTGAATAAAGCCAATTTGGTTTCTAAATCTGCTAAATTTTGTTGACTCTTATTATATTCAATAATAATTTCATTATATTGGCCTTTTAGAGTATCCCAATCCTTGGTAAAATCTTCAACAGTTCCTCTGGTGAATTTGGCAACATTCATGACCATATCATAAGCTTCCAATGTTGGGGTGTCAGCAACTCTCCTCACAACCAAGTGACAACTGAAGTTAGATGGTTTTGCAACAATTGGTTTCTTAGACTTAGTGGATATAGACCAAATTTCCAAAGCATCCCATTCTTCACTAAAGGTTGATCTTTTGAGTGCCAATGTAGTCTCCTCTTAAGTTACAAGAGGTGGCCTATTGGCCCTTCTTATTGTGTCAAACAACACACCATCAATGATATCCCATTAAGGAAGTAGCAATAATCCACTTTTTTGTACCAAATTTTGACCCTACTTTGGTGTTATGGGGATGTGCAAGATCATGATGGGCCAAAACATGGTGATATGTAAGTGATATGATGGCCCACACGGCTGACGACTCTTTTTTACCCAAAATTGATGAAACAAAAAGGGTTTTTAAAGGAGATTCTTAGCTTTCCACCGATATAAATTATGCTTTACTTTGAATTTAATAAATAATTATTATTCATTTTCTATTTGAATTATGACTGAAGTCCCAATTCATAGGTTTATTGAAAAACATCTATAGCTTTCAAAGGGTATCACATTATTTGAATCTAAAACATGTGTCACATTCTTTGCTTCATGTACAATAGGATTAAAAAAAAAAAGAATTTAATTTCATGAAGTTTTGACAAAGTTAAGGTGGTCAAGCATACAAGTTTTTATATTTTTTAAAAGTTGTAAAAAAAAAATCATAATTACTTATTTACTTGGAAAAAAATTACAAAAAAATATGCATCACATCGGGACATGAGTCTTCTACTTATATCTAAAAATATTATAAAAAAATATTATCATTTTATTGTGCTTAGGGTGCTCAGACAAACATCTACTTATTTTTTCCCTGAAATTTAAGTACTATTGCATTGAAATTTCAAATTTTCACGAAAAAGAATTTTTAAAAACAACAATAAACCTATTAGTTTAGAAACTAAATTCAATTTGCAAAAGATTCTATTGTTACATATTTTTGAGATAATATAGTTAACTTATTCATTTTTTTACGTCAAGTTGCTTAACTTTGATTTTTCTAAATTTTATTGCCACTTAAGGGCCTATTTTTTCCATGATGATCCTGCACATGCCCTTATTTCTTTGAATTTGTCTCTCATCTATTCCTTGACCTTAGCTTGAATTACCTTATTTGAAAGCTCTAGATTTAGACTTCTCCCATGTGCCACCTTCTCAACATATGATGCAGTATGTGATTTCCACACAAAAAATTTAAAAGCGTTAGTTTGAATAAAAGAGTCATCCATCATGAACTCTTTGTAGGCTTGCATTCTAAAATCATCATTACTTGTTATTCCTTTGATTTCATCTTTTCCTAATCTCAAAGTAACTACCCATAAACTTGTTGTAGTGTGAACTGGGTCTAATGGCATCTCCTGATGTAGTTCATATGGATTCACAATAATTTCATCATCCTCATCACCATCAACCATGCTTACTCTTTCAACTTTCTGCCTCTTCGGTGATGGTGGGCAGGCCTGCTCCGAAGACTTCATAGGAGAATCTAAATCAACAATATCTGGCACTAATAGTCATGAAGAAGATGGTGTAATATTTTTAGCAACATCTTTAGCCCTACTTCCCCTTCTTCTATAAAATTTTTTTATCTTATTTTGGGGTTGATAAGTAGGCCTCTCCTCCAATCTTACTTCAGGGTACTCCTCGATGGTTTTTTATTTTCCCTTTTCTTCCACAACCCTTTCATCTTTCAAAACCCCAATTAAACTCTCAAAATTATCAATGGCATACATCGCCTACTTAATTCATTCTTGGCATTAGGTATGGGATTGAGACCAGGTATTCTCTCTTGCTGCTTCTTTATCATTTTAGAGTAGGCAATGCACATTTCCTTTCTCTCCTCTTGTGATTCCAAATCAAAAATATTCTTAATGATGTCCTCAGGAAAGTAAAAGTTGAGGAAAAAGGCTCATATTCGATGCTTTTCCTTCATTTGAGAGATAAAACCATTAGGATCATGATTCCTAGGGTGTACAGTCCTTAGCTTATAAGGCCCAAGTAATTTATGTAACTCCTTCCATCTTCCCTTTGACATAAAAAAATTGAAAAATGTTGTATATTAACAAATTTGATATAAACATGCTCAAAAAACCCATGATTAACTAAGTTCTCAAATCTGACTCAAAACATTAAAATCTGGACTTACAATTCATATTCTCTATATAACTAGACTCTTATTTCTCATATTTTGGATATTTTGAATAGACCCCTCTCTCAGCCTAGAATTTCCTTTTTTATAAAACAAGGGAGCTAACAAGCTTCAGGTTGAAGAGTACACATGTCCATTTATGATTGGACCGCTAACTCTTAATTCAGTTAAAATTCTATTATACGAGTGGAGAGCGTAAGACAAGAATCATCATTAGTTGATATGGTGGAAATAAAGCATCGCTCTAAAGGCCGCTCCCATACACAAAGGAATTCTTAACCACTATAGTACTAACTCCACCTCAGCACCCTGTACTTGAAGTCAAAAGGAGAA
The DNA here is from genome assembly GCA_007115665.2 of Sequoiadendron giganteum. NCBI lineage: Eukaryota > Viridiplantae > Streptophyta > Pinopsida > Cupressales > Cupressaceae > Sequoiadendron > Sequoiadendron giganteum. Next base: position 194,226,882 of record CM021107.1, on the reverse strand, counting down.
TGGAATTTTAGAATATAGTATCTAAGGCCAGACCTGTATTATACATAACCAAGCTGCAATTCTTGACTATAACATTCATAATTCCAGTTCATCAGTGAACACCCTTTTCCAAAATTAAAAATCCTCCTTGGAAGGCCACTAGAAAGCCACAACCTAATCAACCTTGTTTCAATAGGGAGCATACTTCATCATTATCGATGTGGCCTTTCTATCAAAATTCTCTAAGAAACTTATAACAAAAGACAACTTTTCCAATGTATTCTCTAGCATGCAGATGTCAGCATTTTTATATATCTCATGTGTTTTGGACAACATTATACTATTCATTTGATCCTTCCAAACCTGCAAGGGTTTGACTTCATTCTGAGTGTGCAAATATGCAGCAATGGGGTCAAGTCCTTTCCATCATATACACTCTTTAATAATTTAATCTTGGACTCCATAGGGGCAAAAAATCCCTAAAAATTCTGCTCAACAATTCCTTTGACCAATTGATATTTTCTATAGTAGTAGGATATTTATCACCATGTTGTTTTTACCCTACTACCATGAATTTCAACTTCTCCATTCTAAGGCTCCATTTGTCCAGCAATGGGATGGCCAACTCTTTATCCCTTGGAAATATTTTTAGTGCTTGCAACATTAGGACATAATTTGCATGAACACTATTTAGCTTACTCTAGACCCTTCTATTTAAATGTTTCAAGACAATATCCACTATTAATGAATTGCTTGTGCCTGCTGTATCTCGGATTTTCTTTACCATCTCCTTATATTATTCAATCCGATGAATCAATTTCTCCCTATATATTCCCCCTCCAATGCTAGTATCCCTCTCAATTGCAATAAGGACTTGTCCCATATTATATGAAACAATAGCCAAAGACTGCTATTGTTGAGGAGGTTGAGACTACTCTACTGGAGGGTCGGGAATAGTGTGGCTAGAATTGGCTTGTTGTTGAGACCTCATGGTATCCATTTGTTTTGTTGAATAAATCCAATTCGGTTTCTAACTCTACTACCTTTTGTTGACTCTTATTATATTCAATAATAATGTCATTATATTGGCCTCTCAAAGTATCATAGTCCTTGGTAAAATATTCAACAGTTGCTATGGTGAATTTGGCCACATTCACGACCATATCAATAGCTTCCAATGCTAGGGTGTCAACAACTCTCCTCACAACCAAGTGACCACTGAAGTTGGATGGTTTTGCGACAATTGGCTTTTAAGACCTAGTGGATAGAGACTAGATTGCCAAAGCATCCCATTCTTCACTAAAGGTTGATCCTTTGAGTGCACATGTAGACTCCTCTTCAGTTGCAAGAAGTGGCCTATTGGCCCTTCTTATTGTGTCAAATACCATAGCATCAATGATATCCCATTTAGGAAGTAGAAATAATCCACTTTTTTTTTACAATTCTCGGCTTTGCTTTGGTGTTATTTCTTTGAATTTGTCTTTCATCTCTTCCCTGAACTTAGCTTGAATTTCCTTCTCTGGGAGATCTGGATGCAGAATTCTCTCATGTGCCACCTTCTCCGCATACGATGCATTATGTGCTCTCCACAAAAAATATGTAAAAGTTTTAGTTTTAATAAAAGAGTCATCCATCATGAACTCTTTGTAGGCTTCCATCCTCAAATCATCATTACTTGCTATTCCTTTGATTTCATCTTTTCCTAATCTCAAAGTAACTACCCCTCAATGTGTTACAGTGTGAATTGGGTCTAATGGCATCTCCTGATGTAGTTTATTTGGAGTCACAATAATTTCATCATCCTCATCACCATCAACCATCCTTACTCTTTCAATTTTCTGCCTCTTCGATGATGGTGGGTAGGCCTATTCCAAAGACCTCAGAGGAGAATCTAAATCAACAATATTTGGCACTGACTACCATGAAGAAGATGGTGCAGTATTTTTAGCAAAATCTTTAGCCCTGCTTCCCCTTCTTCTAGAAAAAACCTTTATCTTCTTTTGGGGTTGATAAGTAGGCCTCTCTTCCAATCTTACTTCAAGGTACTCCTTGATAAATTGTGATTTTCCCCTTTCTTCCACAACCCTTTCATATTTCAAAACCCCAATTAAACTCTCAAAATTATCAATGACATACATCGCCCTATTTAATTCATCCTTAGCATTAGGTATGGGATTGAAACCATGTATTCTCTCATTCTTCTTCTTTATCATTTTAGAGTAGGCAATGTACATTTTATTCTCTCCTCTTGTAATTCCAAATCAAAAATATTCCTAATGATATCCTCAGGAAAGTAAAAATTATGGACAAAGGCCCTTGTTCAATGCTTTGCCTTCATTTGAGAGATAAAACCCTCAGGATCATGATTCTTGGGGTGCATAGTCCTTAGCCTATAAGGCCCAAGTAATATATCTAAATCCTTCCATCCTCCTTTTGCCATAACAAAATCGACAAATGTTTTATATTTAGGGAATAAAGAACCTTTCTTCTGTTCAACTGACAAATCTAGTTCTTGAGTGTCTCCTAATTGCCTCATGGTTTCAAAACATACAATTCTAAGGGGCAGCTCCCTTGGCTGAACCTTTGGATTAACATTGATGCCAAAAACCCTGAAAACTATTGTGTTATGATAGGGGATAATGTCTCCCAAATTATGCATTATGTTCAATTCATGCGTCCTCTCCATCAGCCTAAAAAAGTCATAAATTTATTTTAGAATCCTTGGAGGGTCATTAACTAGAGCCTTCCTTAATTTAGATCCAAAGACATTATGGGAAGTTACATAATCAAACTTATGATCATTCATGTCATGAATCCTAGTCCAATATTGCACAAGCATTTCAATATTACCTTCCTTCTACTTTAAATCCATATCTCTTTCAAACAAAGTCAAACCCCTATACAAAAGCATGTGAATTAACAAGGAAAACCACCTGAATCCAACCCAATTCTTCCCCTCCTTTAGAGCTACCAGACCAATGTGCAATTTCTCCACTAGGTAAGTGGAAAAATCATACACCATGATGAAATCTGGGTGTTTGAGATTTACTACCATATACATAATATTGGTAGGCAAGGTTTTCTTTAAACTGACTCCAAGAACTTGACATAAAGAAGAAACAGTCTTCTTGAAATAAGTGGATAAATAGTCCACCGGAAAAGGTTCAGGCTCATTCTTGCCAATTACTACCTTCTTCTAATTTTTTCCTCTTCCCGAGACAGCCAAATGAGGTATTAAAAGGGATGTCTTGAAAAAACCCTTATTATTTCTATACTTTTGTCTAAAAACCTCAAGGTTGACAGGAACCATATCTTGACTACATTCATGCAACTTGAAAATCTTTGTAATTTCTTCTCTGGTTATCTTAATCATCTACACACCATCATAAGTTCTGACAACTCGGGTCACAGGGTCATATCTCACAACAGTATCCTTCAAAATATATACATCCAAGTAAAAATTAGGGACCAGCAACTTACCCAAGTCTAATCTCCATGGGTTACACAAATGAACCAAAAAATTCATGCTCCCAAACCAATTGGAGAAAAATTGCCACCCGGTATATGGTAAGTTGACATCTTGAATTGCACATTGCTTGTTTATCAATCCTTCCAAGAGTCGGGGCCCATAGAAAAGAACCATTCCCTCCCGCTTCTTGTTAGTAGAGGGCTTTAAAAATCAATTATATCTTGGGAGAAAGACCTGGTAGTGGTTTCAGAACTAGAACTTCAAGCCTTGGGTGCCATTTATACTAGACAAATGATAATTCGAGCTAGGGTTTTCTTATTTTTAGATGGAATGCAACTTCAATTTTCTTCCTTTTGCGTTAAAAAGAAAAATACCTCATGATTCTAGAGTCTCCAAATTTTATATAGATGAGCTCTAAAAGAAAATCTATTCAAAAAATTACTCAAGAAGAGAATGGGAAACAATTACAATTTTTTCAGCAAGCAACTATAAAATCTTCTGAAATTACATGAAATGGCATACATGCTACTTATGGTTTCATTCACAGAACATCCACGACAATGAAATTGAGAAATCGCAACAACGGATTGCTTCACTCAATACCAAGCAATTCTTCCTCAATGTAGAGATACAAGATGAAAATAGTAATTCACAAATTAAATAGCATTTAATTAGTCAAACAGAGTCAAACTCTACCATTACTAGTCACTCGTGCGAGATAAAAAGCCTATAGTATGACACTAGCTTATTTCAAATATGAGTCGTTGATCAAAAGTAATGTTGGCCAAGAGAATGACTGAGATTAAGTCAAAACAGTTTGAAAATTTCACGTCCACTCTCCAATCATCAAACAGATAGGACATTCACCTACTAGGAACCACATTAGCATGGAATGGGCCCCACCTTTGTTACTAGCACACAACATCAGTGTCCACACGTCACCAAATTGCACACCCCACAGCATTATTGAAACTCTAGTTTTAATTGTGTGAAGTTAGTGAGGGACGATCACGATGCGTCGATAATCAAACAACTATCAACATTAGCCTCCATCATCGGTCAGTGAGAAAAAATGGTCCCCGCCATCAAACACGATAAGTGGCAACATCTCACATGCCTTGCACCATATTTATGACGTTAGTAGAAACCTTGCGAGGTCAAGATTAAAATCACTTCATCCAATGGTCATGCAATTTTCACATGCAAAAAGGTTATTCATAAAGAAACGGACTGACTAGGTGGGTGGGGAAATGACCCTCAAGGTAAGAAATTTTATTTAGAGGTTTAATCTGAAATAATTCAATAGCTAGACACTATGAAAATATAATACAGTCATGACGCAAAAGACCGAAAGGATTGGTAAATGGGGCCGATAAATTCATGACCAACAAGAGATAAAATATCACTTAAGTGAGCGACTACCATCAATAACAAGTCAATGCTTGAAAAGAAAAACCCATGACCCAACCAGTTAGAGTCGAGGACAAAAACATACCTACAAGGGGAAAAAATAAAAGCTCCACCACAACCCTTAGGTGAGTCAACCTTAATGGAGATCTTGTTGCTTTTGTTTATGAAAATATGGAGTAAAATCTACTTGAACAACACTTTGGGGAGAAAAATAATAGTAAATAAATTCAATTATGCAATGTCTATAACTTGGATCATCAATTTATTAAAGCGTAACAAAAACATAATCATCAAACTTCTAGCTTATCTAAGAATGTTAAGACATTAAAAAAATTTAACCAAAGTTTTTTGTTGAGTGTCCTCCTAGGATAGATTCACCCTAAGGTGAATGGGTCTTGCTATAGAGATCCAAAATATATTTTGAAAGTACTCTACTCTTGGATCTGCACTCTTGATTCCTCCAGATTTCACAGTCAGAAAGTCAAAATTGAATTTTGCAAGTGAATTTTCGTGGCTTGAAAACATTGATGACAACTTTGACAACTTTGTGAAATTTCTCTTTTGATCAATCTACAATCCTTCCTCAACCTAAGATCTACACATGTACATGAGAGAAAAAATTATTTGGTGAATGGGGTTTCACCTTGGTCAAACCCCATTTTGGTAATTAAACCTTGAAATGAAATGAAACATGAATGGAAGGATTGATGAATGAACAATTTTAGGTTGCAACTCACCAAAACCCTGAATGAAAACCATTAGAGGAATAAATTCTAATAGATCTCTCCAAGGTCTTGATCTTGCATCAAATGGCTTGATTGGATGTTGATCTTGATGCTTCAATTCTTGAAACCTACATCACAATGTTAGCTCCAAAAACATGCATGAATGCAAACAAATTTGACATGATAGTTGGAATCAGAGATCTTGTTCCTTGGTGTAAAGCTTAACTGCTTGAGGTAGATCATATGGTGCACAAGTTGTAGATCCATTTTTTTGATGGATACGATTATAGTGAGTGGAAAGAATAGATGAGAGGTTATTTATTTTCTCTTTGTTTCAAGACCTAGAAAGTTGTGGAGACAAAGTATTTGGCAGCAATCATTTGTCCTTCCTCCGCTGACGAGATTGTGGGTTATGAGGAGAGTGAAAAGGTAAGGTATGCTATCTTCAATAATCTATCAAAAAATAATAGGGCACAAATTATTTCCCTAGGCACTGCTCATGAAGTGTGGGAAAAATTGAAATACATTTATGAAGGAAATGATAGTGTAATGCCTCGCCAAGTAACCTTAAAGGAAGTTGCAATTAACATCATAAGCGAACCAATTTTTTTTTTTATAAAGTACATTTAACATACACATTCACTTACTAGTTAACAACAACCTCTAAGGCTACAAGGTTAGGATTACTTAAACCCACACATACATATTACATATAACCATAGCCTTATGAACTTTATGAAGTAACCAACATACATCATAGGAATACAACATAACATAATAAGATAATCAACCAAGATACAATCTCATAAACATTAACTTCAAACCAATAGTTACATCACTCATTCCCAGAATGAGGCAATAGTACAAAAGATTACAATTACAAAATTCCACCTCATAAACATAAGAGGGATAAAATAACTTATACAAGTTAAAATATTACAATACAAGATAATACAACAAGAACTGTGAGCTGTCCATCTGGATGTCTCGCCACCAAGTATTGAAGATCGATGGGGACCCAATGGTTTTGGTGCATGTTCCACCCTACCAATGTGGTACCCGAAGGCCCACCCCCCATGCTAGGAGATAGTAACAAAGTAACATGGACAAAGATTCTACTACCTCTAACCAAAGGCAGACTCAAACAGACTCATACTGTTATAACCAACCAAATAAATTAACAAGTACAACTCATTCACCATACAAGTACGAATCAAATGCAACTCATTCACCATACAAGTACAAATAAAATACAATACAAGTACAACTCCAACATCACTAACATAGGTCACATTGTTTTCAGACATAATAATAATCAAGTATGCTCACAAAACCATACACATAAAACAATTAACAACAGTTGTCATAGATAGAGTGTCATCGTAAGGTTTGTCATGAGATCTCCTCTGGGCATTCTTCATAGGCTCCAGCACAAGTAATCCTGGTGGCCTCAACCAAATCCCGGCACTCATACTCACTCATGCGGAATCAACTACCTCTCGTAAGAACTAGATAGTTGATCTTGCCATTCCAGGCCTTCTCACTCATCCCAAGTCTAAACAAGCCCTTGTGTCTATGAGTGAGGATTAAATTATCTTGATTAATGTGAGAAGTTAGTCCTAATCTTCTAAGTACATTATTTTAATTATCACTTGTTTAAATCACTCCTGAAGGTTATCCAGTTTACCTCTTTGGGATCTGGCGCCTAACAGAAGCCACTCTTCAATTCGACAACACACATCCAAACAATCCACCAAGGAAACCACAAGTGCATGACAACTAAGCATCATAATCCACTCCAACACAAGGAGGATACAAATAATAGAAACTCACTCCAAACATCTTGGAGGCAATAACACATAGTCCACTCCTTTCACAGGAGGTACAAAATATCTCACTCCAAACATCTTAGAGGTAACAACACATAGTCCACTCCTTTCACAGGAGGCAACAAGATGAAACCACATAACAAGGTCACTCCATACAAGGAGACACGGATCCCATAATCCGCTCCTAAACCAAGGAGGTCCAAACATCCCCGTTCATGAAAACCGGGTAAAACTGAACATGCACTACCCAAGGGAAAAACAACTGGATGGCATAAAGATTCAACAACCCTTATCCTCTTAGTTCTTCTGGAAGACTTATAATTTAGGACTAACACTAAATCCCAAAACCAACAATGCAACTTGACGACACAGCAAGAAAAGCATTCAAGTCATCAATCAAATCTAATATTTGGATTTCCTAGATCCATAATCATTCAATAGGTAGTGTTGACAAAGTCAAAGACATGATAAGTAGATCCTCTAAAATAATCATAACCCCTATTTCCCTTTTCATTATTGGAAATCTAAAACAATTAAACTTACTTCCTTTTACTGAATACAAAGAATTAAATCCTTTAAGATAAACATGAGGAAGATACTACTTTTGGATATACTAAATCCATATCTCTTTTATAATCCAATCACAATGATTCAATTAATCTAAATAGAAATTAATAAATAACATAATTGATTGCTTCATCAATAAAACAACTTCTTAATTTACTTTTAAATTGACACAAATCCATGCAAGTAAACTCTTTCCATTTCCTAACCAAATATTACATCTCATTCAATTTTTTATTTAACACATTCAATCACTTTAATATAATAACATATTGTTTCTCTATCCATTTTCCATATACACTAATCAATCCATTTTTAAATCTCTATTCAATAATATATTGCATGCATCTCATTAAAATAAAATCCAATAATGAATTTTACACTATATATATATATATATGCTCCATAGTATATAGACACCATTAATATTCCATTCACCATGACTAGATTACTCTATGGAACTAAATAAAACATAAAAACTATTTGCTTTTTTCAATATAGTCAGTTCCTAAATTTGCTTCTAATGCAACCTAACACTATTGCAAACAATCTTTTCCAACTTTCTATCCGGAGTCTATGTCTCATCAACTATTCATTTAAAAATATGCAATTTCATCAATGTATAAAAAAAATATCTTTTGGCTTATCTCTTTGACTACGCATTCAAAACTTATCTTTTAAATTCTTCATGCAAAACTAAATCACACGCACTTAAATAAAACAAGGTAAATACTGATTGAAAATACCCATGGATATATATATACATCTCATTATATTTTTTTCAATCATATTAACAAAACCACCATTTCCTTTTTAAATCAAGTAATTATTTCTATTAAAAAATATCTTTCTCTATACATTATCTACACATACTAATCATTTCTTTTAAAACACTAATAATACCCAATTTGCAAACAACAGAATAAAATAAGATAAAATATTATTTATTCTCTCAAATGGATATATACCTTCACTATATATCTACTAAATATAAATTAATATATTTAAATATATTTAATCATTAACATCTCCTCTATCCTTTGCAGAATATCAAATTGATTAATTCAAAATAAAATATCCTTTATCATCAATATTTCAAAATATAAATATATTTTTCCAATTAAATCAAATTAATAATTGGACCTTTTACATATGGATTTAAATTCCACAATTTCAATTTTAAATGATGCATTCTTTAAATCAAATATTTAACTCCTTCAATTAAACTTTAACATGCCATTTTAAAATAACCAATAAATTTCCCTTATGTTTATAATTTTAATTCCACTAATCTAATATACAAATTTTATTTAAAATGATATAAATAAATATAATACTTTAGTATTATAAATTATAATATAAAATATTATTAAATAATATTTTAATATTATAATAACAATACCTAAAATATTAATATTTATAAATATCAATTTATTATTATTTTATTTTCAGAACAGCCATGGGAAAATAATTTAACAGCAGTCTCATGTTTCAAACATAACTCAAAAACTACGATCTGGGTATTTGAGATTTTTGGACAGGTGTTAGAAAATTGCAAAAACCCTTTAAATTTCTTGAAAACCCAGTTTGTGGAAGTGAAGTTATAGGCGACGCAATCAGACCATTTTACCATGAAAATATAACTATACTGCAGATTTTAAAATCCGATTTTTAATAACAAATAGAGGGTTTTATATTCTAAAAACATTCTAAATGCCTTGTTCAATCTCTATGTTTAATTTCAATAACAATAAAATCAATTTCTCCAAATAATTTAAATTCAATTAAGGTTTTCACAATTTTCACTCAAGAATTTTCACAAGCAAAGGCTGTAAATTTATTTAATTCTTTTCTTCTAATATCAAACTTGTTGTCTAAAATAGATTTAACAAACAAATCTTTAATCATTACTATTTTAAAGAAAACAATCAAGAACAATAAAACACAAAGAGGAAAACCTGGTACAAGAAGCTACAGGAAGAGATGAATTTTTGTTGCAAGCCTCCTCCAAAGATTTCCTGAATTTTCTTCAATCCTCCAATTAATCCAATCCAAAATCCAACAAATGCAAACAATCTTTTCTTCAATCAATTCTACAATCAAACTTTCTTCAAACCCTTGTGCAAATTTTCCAAAGTTTCTTTCCTGCTCTAAAAATGTATTTTTCTTTTTCTAAAAGATTTTTCTGTCCTAAAATTAAAACATATATTCTTATAAATCAAAAATACCTAATTCAACCCTAATTCACATTACATGCAAATTAGATATTTCAATTTCAATTTTAATTTCAATATTTACAACCCTAATTCACATTACATGCAAATTAGATATTTCAATTTCAATTTCAATTTTCAATTTCAATTTCACTTTCAATTTCAATTTTAATTTCAATTTCAATTTCACTTTTCAAAACCCACTTTCAATTTAAAATGAAATTTCAAATAATAAATTAATTTCCAAAGTTGCAACCAATTTCCCAAATAAACATTTAATTACAATTTCTAATTTAATTCTCACACGTTGGAATTAAATTCCAAAATTAATTCTAATTCTTTTATTTCCTTTCATTCTCTTGCATCACGTTTAATTAATTAATTTAATTATTTAATAACTAAATTCAACCCCTTGGATCAAATTTAATTAATTAAATAAACTAAATATAATTAATTAATTTAAGTATAAACTTTTATCCACATTGCATCATTAAATTAAATAACCATCAACATGATTTAAATGCAATTATTCTAAATATCTATTTCCATCTCAAGAATGCTTCAGAATTAAATAACATCAAAGCAAGACAGACAATGATTCGACACACACAACTGATGACACACTAAGGCTAGGGTATAGACTTGACACATGTTACCTAGCTACTATCTCCCATTCAACTTAACCATTGGATCGACACGCTCAAACCTGTGAAACCAGGTGGAGTCGATGTCATGTACCTGCAATCCTGCAACCAAGTAAACAACATCATACGATATATCCAGCATATAATACACACCATGAAGAAGGAATTACGGATTCGCAGGGCGCTCGCAAGCGAGTGATGCGAACTCGTCCTCTTCACCAATACACTCATCGAAATTGACACTTCCATCATAATTCCAATAGACTCATAATAACATCTCATGCTAACTCTACAACATCATTAATCCATAATACATGTGAAACAATAATCAGATAACTACATCCCACAATAATGTTGTCGCTCAATAGTAGCGATCAAAAAATCATAACAAAATGTATCCAATATCAAAGTAATTGCAACCAAACATAGCATAAAGCAACTTGAACAAGAAGCAAAACGGAGGGGTATTACAGATAGAGTAAAGTTGCCAAGGAAACTAACTACCAAGTGAAAATTTGAGAACTTGAGAATGGAAGAAGGTGAATATATTGCATTCTAGTATCAGAGAGTTAAAATTATAGAAACTAAAATCAAGAATCAAGGTGGTACCATGTCATATGAAGATATAATTGAGAAGATCATGATGACCCTACTAGAGATTTACAATGAAAAATTATCTTCTATTGAAGAATCATATGAACCAAAGGAATTTACTAAGGACCACCTATTTGGTTTCTTGACTACATTTGAGATTTGGAAATTTGCAAGAGATGGGGAGAAGACTGAAAGATCCTTTAAATCAATGAAAATAGGAGATGACTTAGATGATGATGATTCAAAAGAGCTGCAAGCAAACTTCATAAGGAGGTTGAAGAAAGGTACTAGTAAATACAAAGGTAAGTTGCCCTTTAAGTGTTTCAATTGTGGAAATATTGGTCATTATGCATCAAGGTGTCCCAATAGAGCTACACACAAGACGAACAAGGATAATAACAATAATCACAAAAACAAAAAGGATAGGAAGTTCAAGACATTCTATTATGTCAAAGAAGATGTAGGAATTTTATGATGATGAATCTAACTTTGAAGAGCATAAATATGACTGTTTATCTCTAGCACTAAAAAATAAAGTTGTATCTACTAACCATTGAATTTGGTCTGAAGAGAAAAATGGATCAGATAAAAGGTAATTTGGTGACTACTTTTCATACTAGATAGGATGAATACTTTTGGGTAATTGACATTGGGTGTTCAAATCATAAGAGTGGTGATAAGAGTAAGTTCACTAAACTTGAGAAATATGATGGAGGAATAGTTATGTTTGGAGATGACTCTAGTGCTAAGATTGTTGGTAAACCAACAATTAGTTATGATGGTAAACATAGTATTAAGCATTTCTATTATGTTAAGGGTTTAAGGCATAATCTCTTAGGTGTTGGAAAAATGTGTAGGAAAGGTTTTAAGCTTGTGTTTCAAGATAACACCTATGAGATCAAAAAAGGATCTAAAATTGTTGTAACAACAAGAAGAAGAATTGAAGAAAATATCTACAAGCTTTAGGGTGGTGATGGCCAATTTTTTCTTTCTTAGATTAATGAAAGTTGGCTCTAGCACGAAAGGATGGGACATGTGAGTTTTGACAATCTAATCAAGATAAATTCTAGAGAAGTTTTCAGAGATCTACCTAAAATCACAAAGCCTTTAAATTCAATTTGCAGTTGTCAGTTAGGGAAACAAAAAAGAAATAGTTTTAAAGGAAAAGAACAATCATCTACTGAAATATTGGAATTAATTCATATAGAGCTATGTGGCCCTACAAGAAAAGGATGCCTTAATGGTGACAGGTTCTTAATTCTCTTAATTGATGATTACTCTAGGATGACATAGGTTACTTTTCTTAGAGAGAATTCTCAGGCTCTTTATAGATTCAAGGTATTCAAGGAAAGAGTAGAAAATGAGGCAAACCTAAAAATTGAATGTTTAAGGTTTGATAGAGGTGGAGAATTTAATTCTAGTGAGTTTAATGAATTGTGTGAAGAGCATGGAATAAAGAGACATCATTCTACTCGTAGAACCCCTCAGTAGAATGGAGTTGTGGAAAGGAAGAAATGGACTATTCAAGAGGCTGGCCAAACTATGATGAAAGATGCAAAATTTCTAGATGTGTATACGAGAGAAGCAATCCACACTATTGTTTACATTCTTAATAGAGTTCAGATCATAGGTAGCAACATTAAGACTCCTTATCAGTTATGGATTGGTAAGAATCCTACTATTAAATAATTTACACTATTTGGAAACAGATGTTACATTAGAAGAGATGATGAAAATTTTAGAAATTTTGATGTAGATGGGTAAAAGCACAAAGTTGTGTCACACTTTATAACGGAAATGGCCAACATTGATCAAAATTTTAAACTTGAATCACTAAAAAGTGGAATATATGTTTTGACTTTTGAAATTATGTAAATTAATAAAATATGTATTTTTTAGTATATTTTATGTTTGTATTAAAAAAAAAAAATTAAATAAACATTTTAGAATAGTTTTTAATAAATTAACACTATAATTTAGTTGCTGATAAAATATTGAAAAATGAAATTGCATGAGACGCCAAACTTTTTTAGTATTTTTTTTCTTTCAATTTTTTTTTGTGTATTTAAAACTTGAAACTTTAGTGCATGGATACATTTTTTTCCAATTTTGATACATACATATTTTTAAATAAATATTAAAATGTGTGTGAATCAAAAAATAGTTATTTACATGGGATGTCAACTTTCACGTTAAATATTTATCTAAAATGGAGAAAAATTATACCATCTTGAAGTAGATACTTTTATCTAGTGCATTATTATTTATTCAATTTTTTAAATAAGTTCTAGTATTTCCCCTTGGCATGGTAATGAACCTAATATTTTATGTTGATAACCTACTTTTAGTAAAACTAAAAAATATAATATAAATAATAATTAAACTATTAGAATAAATATATTTTTTAAAACTAAACTTATGGATATACAAAAGGGTATTTTTATATTTAAAAGAAAAATGTTATTTGCATTATTCAAAGTTATTGAAGTTTCATATTTTTCAAAAAAAAAAATTATTTTGGTAAATTGGACTCAAAGTGGTGATCTATATATTTTTTGCCAACAATTTTAGTTGAAAAATTTATGAAATTTTCTAATGTAGCTATAATGAATCTTACTAGATTATATGTTTGACCAAAATTGATTTTTCATTAGAAATAATTAAATTCAATTGTGTTGATAAATTGTCTAGAAGTGTGACATAGCTTTGTGCTTTCACCTAGATGTGACGAGGGAATATTTCTTGGATATTCAAATAAGAACAAGGCATATAGATGCTTTAATAAAAGATTGAGGAAAATAATTGAGTACTAATTTAAAGGTTGATGAAGCTATGTATAAATCGGTTGAAATAAATGAAGTTGAGCCTGATTATCCTATTTCTGGGCAAGTATAAGAAGAAGAAAAGAAAGAGAAAGATCAAAATGATGAAGAATATTTTTGGAACCGACACCAAAAACTCCTAAATATGTACTGAGAAATCATCCAAAGAAACAAATAATGGGAGACAAGAGTGAAGATGTAAAGAAAATAAAAAAAGTGGTTGAGGTAATATTGTATTTAATTTCTAAGATAAAACCTAAGACTATAAGTGAGGCATGTAATGGTGAAAGTTGGGTTAAAGCAATGAAAGAGGAACTGCAACAAATATAGAAGAATTGAACATGGGAACTAGTCCCTAGACCTACAAACAAGAATATAATTGGTTCAATGTGGGTATTAAAAAATAAGTTAAATGAAGATGGTGAAGTGGTAAGGAATAAAGAAAGACTTGTATGCAAAGGATATTCATAGGTTGAAGGAATAGATTTCAAATAAAATTTTGCACCAATAGAAACAATGGAGGCCATTCAGATGTTCTTGGAATTTTCAACTCATAAAGAATTCAAAGGGTATCCAATGGATGAAAAGTCTATATTTCTAAATGGATAAGTAGAAGAATAAGTGGGTATGTGTAGGATCATCATGGAAAAAATAGGCCCTTAAGTGGCAATAAAAAGACAAAAAATTAGAGTTAGACAACTTGACGTAAAAATTTGAATAAGTTATCTATATTATTTCAAAAAAATGTAAAATTAGAATTTGTAGAAAATTGAATTTAGTTTCTAAACTACTAGACCTTTATTTAAAAAGAAAAAATCTATTTGGTGAAAATTTGAAATTTCAATGCAGTAGTATTTAAATTTCAGGGTAAAAATAAGAAGTAGGTGTCTGTCTGACCACCCTAACCAAAATAAAATGATAATATTTTTTTATAATATTTTATATACAAGTAAAGGAATCATGTCCCAATGTGATGCATATTTTTTTATAGTTTGTTTCCATGTAAATAATTAATTATGATGTTTTTATTACAACTTTAAAAAAATATAAAATCTCGTCTATCTAACCACCTTAACTTGGTCAAAAATTCATGAAATTCATTTTTTTACTTTTTAATCCTATATTATGTGAAGCATAGAATGTGACGCATGTTTCAGATTCAAAAAATGTGATACTATTTGAATGTTATAGATTTTTTTCAATTAGCCTATCAATCAGGACTTTATTCGTAATTCTAATAGAAAATGAATAATCATAATTTACTAAATTCAAAGTAAAGGATAATTTATATTGGTGGAAATCTTAGAATCTCCTCTAAAAACCCTTTTCGTTTCATCAATTTTTAGTAAAAAAAAAGTCGTCAACCACATGGACCATCTTGTGGCTTACATATTGCCACTTTTTTCCCCATCATGATCCTGCACATACCCAAGTATATATGGAGTAATTAGAAGGTTTTAAGTTGTTAGAAAAACCATATAAATGGTTTGTAAGTTAAAGAAGGAACTTTATGGACTTAAAAAGACTTTCAGAGCTTGGTATGCAAGGCTGGATAGATATTTGACAAAGAAAACATTTTGTAAAGGGTCTATAGATAGAAATATTTACTTCAAAGTTGAGGAAAAAAAAATTGATATTTGTGGTATATGTTGATCACATCAGCTTTGGTGGAAGTGATGGAATGTTTAAGAAATTCAAATAAGAGATGCAAAGAGAATTTGAAATGTCTATGATTGGTGATTTGAATTTATTCCTAGAAATTCAAGTAAATCAAACTGATAGGTGGATATTCATTTCACAATCTAAGTATGTTAAGAAATTTTTAAATAAGTTTGGAATGGATGAATCCAAACTAGTATGTACCCCTTTGGTAACCGGATGCAAGCTGAGTAAGGATGATGAATCTACTGAAGTTGATCAGAGCATGTACATATCTATGATTGGTGGAATTTTGTATCTTACTGCTACTTGATTGGATATCATGCATGCAATATGTTTAGTTGCAAGATTTAAAGAAAAACCTAAGGAATCACATGTTATAGCTATGAAGAGGATATTTAGATATCTTAAGCGAACTTCAAATTATGGGCTATGGTATCTGAAGGATAATGTTTTCACATTGAATTCCTACATTTATGCAAATTGGGTTGGTTGTGTAGATGATTGAAAGAGTATATACGTGGTGGTGCATTATTCCTTAGAGGAATATTAGTTTTATGGTTGAGTAAGAAACAAGATTTAGTTTCTTTTTCGACTGCAGAAGAAGAGTATATTGTAGCAACATCGTATTGTACATAGGTACTTTGGATGAAGCAAACCATGAAGGACATGGGAGTGTTGAGTGATGAACCTATCTCTATCTTTTGAATAATCCAATGATGCATTATAGGATAAAGTACATATCTATCTGGTATCACTTCTTAAGGAAGGTGTTGCAGAATGAAGTTACAATTAAATATGTACCTACTAAGGTTTTAATTGCTAACATATTCACTAAGGCCCTTCCAAAGGATACTTTTGAGTATAGCAAGGGGATGTTAGGGGTTACTAACCCTACTTCTTTGAACTAAATGCACATGGAGGTTCATCAGCCTAGTGGATTCACATACTATTTTGATCTAGACTAGTGATTGAGGTATACTCCTCAGTGGAAGTAGAGAATTGCATTGTTGCAGTATGTGATGTGGGTGCACTCCTAAGTTGGAGTGAACAGAGGTTTATATGGAAATATTTTTTATGTAAATTTTTCTTTGCCATTGATGTCAAGAGGGAGAGAAAGTCATAAATTTTTTATGATTGTGTAGTTTGTCATCTCTAAAGGTTGTGTATTCTATTCTGTCTTGTTTTTCACATCATCTATTACCATCAATGAAAAAGCGGGAGATTGTTACATGTATGGATGTGTTTGGTGGTGTTTTCATTAATGTTGTCATTGATGTCAACATAGTTCAAGTTGATTTTATTTGGTACTTGTATAGTTCAGATACTATAGAAGTTTTTAGAGTACATGTAACTATATTTATGAAGTTGTAGTTGTGCTTTTTCTAAGTTCTTTTGAGAATATTTGAGAAATAATGAAGGGAGTGTTGAAGTGTGTGTTCTAAGTGTGCTATAGTATTGTGCTATGTACTTATTTTGTATTGATCCTATGCCTGTGTGGATTTGTAGTTATGCTCATAATATTCAATGGACAATATATCCCATTTTTTAGCTTTTGGTTTGATGGAGAGTGAAAGATATGTTTATCGATATGTGAATTGGTTTCGCAAAACTATTTTTCTGTGGACCAAGAGAAATGTTTTTCCTCCTCCATGTTTTTTCTTTGGTTTTAGATCTTGCAGATCTGGAAATTGATTCATTTTTTATGGTTTTTGTGTATTGAAAAATGTGCTTATGATCTGGCACTCCAGAAGACCCGCTCCAGAGCTCCTCTGTGTTGTTGGTTGGTTTGGTTGGACTATTGAGAAATTTTATATGAATGAAGTCTATTGTATTTTTTGTAGATGTACCTAAAGTATTCTCAAAGATGGTAAAATTTTTGGTGAAGCATGTTGAGTGATCCACATGTGATCATCTTTTTGGAGATGTGCATACTTCAAAGATCATTGGTGTTTTAACTAGGTTTGGCCAACCTGGTGTTTGCACATTACATTAAGGTTTTTTCATTGAATTGAAGAAGCATGTGATAGATCTACGATATTGTTTGGGTCCAAAGTTAAATATGTAATTAGTCCTCTCTCATTCTTATCCACCACAAGAATGTTGAGTAGCTGACCTAATTTAAATTTGTATTTTGAACAATATTTAGCTAACCTTGTTGAATGTTTCTAGGGTTGATTATGGTATAAAAGTAAATCATTTTTTTGTGAATTGATCATCCATCCATCCACGAATGAAGAAAACAAGTGAAGTGTGTCAACAAGTGCAAAAAAGTAGAGTGTATAAGAAAAAATTAAAACAATATTACCTTAATTTGTTAGATTCCTGAAAGTAGTGAGCTAATGGTGTCTATAATCTTCTAATTGCACTGTGAATATGTGGAGCACTTGTGGTGGATTATTATTTATCTTTTATTTTTCTATAGTCAGTGAGCCACCTTTTGGATAGTGAGTCCTTTGTTGGTAGTAACCCTTTGTATTTGGGCAGTTATCCCTTTGACAATGAGCCTTTTGTATTCGGTATTGCATTATTACAATATTGTGAGCTAATCCTCATCGTGGTTTTTCCCTCATTTTTTTTCCATGTAAATCTAGTGTCTCTTGTGTTTTCTTTATGTTATTTACATTTGATGTTTACACTTAATAACAAGCTGAGTTAAAGTGGAATTGATTAATGTTAGAAGGAAATATTTTTGATAAAATTGATTCACCCCCTTTCTAAGTTATCTTATGCATTTGAACACTATATAAATTTTGTTTCCTTCAATCCTAAAATAAATATTACTATGTATGAAGCATTTACTAAACCTTTGTTGAGCCAAATACCTATCCAACATTGCATACCATGCTATAGGAGCCTATATAAGACCATATAGTTATTTTTTAAACTTACAGACCATGTTTGATTGATCCGATAACTAAAATCCCTCTTGTTATTTCATGGAGACCTCTTCTTCCAATTCTCCATTCAAGAATGTAGACTTAACATCCATCTAGTATACCTTGAAATATTTATAAGAATTTTTTTCCAAAAACATCTGAATAGCCTCAATTCTTTCCACCAAGGTAAATGTCTCCTCAAATTCTATTCCTTCAACCTATATATAACCTTTTCACATAAGGCTTGATTTTTTTCTTACTACTTCACCATTCTCATTCAACTTATTTCTGAATACCAATTTTTTATAAATTATATTCTTGTTTACCGGTCTAGGAACCAATTCCCATGTATGATTTTTCTCTATCTATTGTAATTCCTCTTACATGGTTCTAACCCAATTTTCATATTTTCATGCTTCACACACTATTTTAGGTTCTATCTTGGAAAGTAGACACAAATTTATGTCAAGTGCTACCACTTTTCTTCTTTTTGTTACACCTTTTCCTTTGTCTCCAATTATATGTTCTTTTGGATGATTTTTCTATACATATTTTGGATTCTTAGGAGAAGGTTTTGGAGCCTCTTCTTCTTGAATCTATTCTTATTCTTCATTATTATTCTCTTTCTCTTGTTTGTAAATAAGTTCATCTAGTTCATTTTCACTTATTTCAACTGAATTGTGCGTATTTTCATCAACTTTAACATTTGCATTTTCCACAATCTTTCTCAATATTTTATTATAGAATCTATATTATTTTCTTTTGGTTGCATATCGAAGAAAAATACATTCATAAAATCTTTATCAAACTTTCCTATATTCTCATCATCTTTTTTAAAATAAAATTTCCTTCCAAACAGTTTAAAGTACTTAATTGTACGATTTTTTTATACCACAATTCATAAGGAGTCTTTGTGTTGTTTCTTTTGATCTGAACTCTATTAAGAATATAAACAATACTGTGAATTTTTTCTCTCTAATATACCTCAAGAAAATTTTCCTAACTCATCATATTCCTTGCAACTTTTTGAACTGTCTAGTTCTTCCTCTCAATAGCTCCATTCTACCGAGGAGTTCTAAGAGAAAAAGATTCCTCTTTATACCATTCTCTTGAAAAAAATTATTAAACTAATTGGAGGTGAATTATCCATCTCTATCAAACCTTAAACATTTAGTTCTAACATTCACTTAATTCTCTACCATATCCTTGAACACCTTGAATCTATTTATAGCTTGAGCTTTCTCCCTAAGAAAAGTAACAAATGTCATTCTAGAATAATCATCAATGAAAAGTATAAAATACATGTCACCACTAAGACTTCTTGTTCTTGTATGACCACAGAGGTCTATATGAATCAATTACAACATTCTAGTTGTTTATTGCTCTTTTCCTTTGAAGATGCAACTTGTTTGTTTTCCAAACTGACAACTTTTACAAACAACATAGGTAGGCTTTGTGATTTTTGCCAGATCCTTGATAGCTTCTCTTGAACTAATCCTAATTAGGTTGTCAAAGTTTACATGTCCCATCCTCTAGTGCCATAGCCAACTTTCATTATCCTGAGACACAAAAAACTGACCATCAACCCCCTTAAGCTGATAAATGTTTCCATATGTTCTTCCTGTGGCTACCACAATTCTGAACCATTTTCTAATCTGACAAGCATTATCCTAAAACACAATCTTAAATCCTTTGATACACATTTTTCTGATGCTCAAGAGATTATTCCTTAAACCCTTGACATAATAGACATCATCTATATTGTGTTTTCCATCAAAATTAAATGTTTCTTTTCCAACAACAATTGCACCAGAATCATCCCAGAACATGACAAATCCTCCATCATACTTTTCAATTTTAGTAAAGTTAATTTTTTCTCTCATCATATTATTTGAGAAACCACTATCAATTACCCAATAGTCTTTGTCTTGTCTAGCATGAAAGGTATAAACTAGAGTACTTTCCATCTCTTCCTTCTTGTTTTGCAGACCACATTCCCTTGCACATCTTCCATGGTTAGTAGACACTAATTTATTTTCTAGGGCTAGAAACATGAATTCACCTTTATCACTCTCAATATCATATTCATCATTAGAAACTCCAACATATTCTCTAACATAATAGAATTTATTGAAATTTTTATCCTTATTGTCTTTTCTCTTCTTGTGTATGTCTCCATTTGGGAATCTTGAAGCAAAGTGACCACATTTCCACAATTGAATCATTTAAAAGACAACATAACTTTGTACTTGTCAATACCTTTCTTTAGTGAATTTTTGTAGATCATAAAATTCTTCAATGGCTGAGAGCTTGCCTCTATAGCTCTCTAGTAGGGTAATCAAAATATTCTCCATTACATCTTCATATGTCAGAGTATCTCCTTGATTTTTTAATTCATTTACTGCAATGTAAACCCTTTGAAAGTAGCTTGCAATGTCCTCACCCTTTTCCATTTTCAATTTCTCATATCTTCACTTAGCTGTTAACTTATTTTATAATTTGACTCTATCATTTCCCTCATAGATATATTTCAAATTTTCCCAAACTTCATAAGGAATTCCTAATGAAATAAATTTTATTAGCTAAGTCTTAGATAAAGAACTATAGATTGCATATACCTTGATTTTTAAATTTTCTTCATAGGAAAAAATCTTATCTGTAGAAGAAGGGCCACTTGTTGGCTCAACCTATTTTGTTTATATAGCTTTCCATGTATTATAGCCAAGAGAGATAAGGTAACCTATCATCTGCACTTTCTAGAAGCTATAGCCAGATCCATCAAACATAAGGATTATCACTTTGTGCACCATAAGATCTACCTCGAGCAATTAAGCTCTTCTTTGAGGAACCAAATCTCTGATACCAATTGTTAAAATGAACAAGAAAACTAAGAGGGGGGGTGATTCAGTTGTATTGAATCACATTCACCATAGATCTTAAGAAATTCCACATTCACTTTAATCTATTATTAAGTAAATGAGCATGAAGTGTAGATAATATAAAAAAAACACAAGAAACACCAGATTTAAGTGTAAAAATCAATAAAGGAAAAACCACAATGAGGATTACCTAACATTATAAGATTAATTGCAAAACCATTTACAAAGAGGCTCAATGCCAAAGGGCTAACTACCCAAGATAGGACTCACTCTCCAAATGAGAGGCTCACTACTTAACAATAGAGAAAGATATAAAGAAGGATGTTACACATAGAAAATTATCTCAATGCAATAGAAGATCCACCACAATAACTTGCACACATTTACAACCTTGATCAAACAATTATTGACCCCGTTAGTTTATTGCTTTCAAGATTCTAACACATTGAAGTCTTTGTTGCCTCAGTTCACTTTCAAACAATCTCTAGAATCTACCTCTCTTCTCACACATGTGGCATACAATCCTTAACATCTTGTCTTGTATTTATACCATCTTCAATTTTAGAAACTTTCTCCAAGGTTAGCTACACACATTTCATTTTACCAATTCAAATTAGGTCGAAAAATCAACATTTTTGCAATGGATGAGATAGAGAGAAAACAAAACCAACACTTAACTAAGACCCAATACATCATTTTGGATCAATCACATTCTTTCTTAATCGATACTTATCCTTTGCACAATGTGTAATTACCAGGTCAAACAAACCTAATGAGAACACCAATGGACTTTGAAGTACACACATCTGCAACAAGAAGATAACATCTAGACCACATAACTTGCTTCACCATCTACAAGAACACATCTTAGATGCCTTTAGATTCATTCGCACCTACTGCAATAACCTTCATACAAAGAACACTTTCCATGAGTCCATTTGTACTATACAAACACACATAGTAACTCTGAAACTAGTCTTCTTGAGCACCAAACTACAAACACCTTTGCTAGAACATAGATAACACCATTAAAATCCTTCTTGTAGATTGATAGGACCTGAAACAAACAAGTGGAGGATTGTGAAGTATATACATTTCTCCTAGATCATAAACAAACAACTCTACTAGGCCAATTCACAAACCAGTGAGCTCAACTTTCACTCTTCACCGAACCAAAAGCTATAATCCAACATATATCAGCCAAGGATGTCCTTAAACAAAACTACAAATCTATAAAAACATAGCATCAACATAGAATAAATGTGGAGCACATACCGGAGCACATTCTCAATACACACAATTTTTTCTTGACTATTTATTGTTTTTTCCAAAAGCAGTTAGCAACTCATCACCCCTCTACAATATCTCAACTATAGATACACCACATGCAATCACTTGTTTCCTTTTACTGCAATATCCTATACTATGTTGACATCAATGACAATATTAATGACAATACCACCATACTCATTCATACTTACAACAATATATATGTATATATGCAAATATGCATATATATATTTTGGGTAAACCATCTATATGTACATATACATACATACACACACACACACACACACATATATATATATATTGTTTGCCCAATTTAAAATAAATAAATCATTATATTTAATAGAAAAAAATATTAAATGCAGCCCTATGACCAAAAATGAATGCCTATTTAGGCACAGTAAGACCATTAATCAATAAATGTTACAATGAAGAGTAAGAGAATAGGCTTCTATCTCAATCAACATTTAATCTCTTTTCACATGTGCTCAATATTATAAATAAAAGATTCATTTTAATTATTGAAATAAGTTTCTATTTAATGTGATATAATCTTCTTAAAATTTTAATTATATTTTATGACAAAATGATTAAACATAGCCATACAACCATCAAATTTACACCTTAACCAACACAATAAAACCATGAATTGATTAATATGACAATAAAAAAGGAAAACAAATAAATTTCTATCTCAATCGACATTTAACCATAAATTGCCTAATGTCACAATATAAAATAAAAAATTTAATTTCTACCCCAATCCACGTTTAATGACTTTGTAAGAAAACTTAATAATAAATAAATAGATAAATAAATAAAATTAATTAAATCTATTCTATTCAATGCTTTACCCTTTTATGATTACATGGAAACCTAATTTTGTTTCAAGTATGCCCATCCAAATCTTCTATTTAAGTTTAAGTGATTTGAACCGTAAAGAAAAGGGAGATTATGGTTCAAACCAAAGTACCACTGCTATCAGGAAAGCTACAAAAGGCGTTGTGTTGAACTGCTTTGGAATTCATTTTGCAGACTACAAAATATGCATTTCAAATAATGAATAGAACTTGTGTAAACGAAAGGAATGGAATTTACCCTAATAGAAATAAAAAATGATTTATTATGGAGATCATATGTACAAAACTGTTATTTATCCATCATAATCGATATCAATGTAAAAGATGCACAAGAGTGGAAAAAATATGGTTCAGAGGATACTTTTATTGTAAAGCAAAACAATTTTACGAATAAAATTACTTTGAGTTCTAAAATTGTTTGTTTTTCAAAAGAATATGTTAAGTTTTTAAAATTATCAGTTCGATCTGAAATTATACTAAATTTTTCAATAAAAAAGGTCAAAATGTTTTCAATTGCTACAGAGTAAATATTATATACAGAAAGGAAATAATAATAACTCAATAGAGAAAGCATACCGTGAAAGAGAATGGGCCGAAATGGTTACATTAATGGAACTTTCCTAATAGAAACCCTGCTTTAATTTTGAGCAGACACATTATCACATCAATTCATGGTAGTCTGTTCTCTTTAGGGACAGGGGCAGATAGAAGTTCTAAATAAATAAACTGCACCTATCCCAGGAAAATACAGCAAGCCAACCATGCACAGCACAAGGCCTATCCTTCAAAATCACACTGAACTTATTCATTCTAAGATCAGAAAAACTTGATAACAGTCAAGGAAGAAAATAAAAATCGTTGGTCACCAGTCTGAAAAAAGACAACGGTATTATTAGAAATGAAGCGTAGAACAAGCTGTATATCTTCTAGTATCTTAAAATACCACTGAATACATATATAAAAGCTGAAGACAGGACAAGCGCAATACAGCCCCACAAACTGGACATATAAAAATAAAAGAGATTGCATGCAAAGATTTAATCATTTGATCAGCCACAGCGTTTTGATAGTATTCTCATCTGAATGCAGATGACCACATTCATCTCCTTCAACTGGAGGAGGAAAGTTTAAATCTAAAACAACCTTTGTTGGAGAATCTGTGCTTTACGTGACTCCCGAGGAAGGTGGATCGCTACTGTTGCATGGGCTGCAGCTCTCTTTATGGCTCTCATGGATTTCTCCTAGTCCTCCATCACCCTCATTATCGTTGCATCTGGGTCAATTAATTGACATCTTCAGTGCAGCCAATGGCTGCTGCCTCTGAAGCTCCGGTGGAAACAGGGCCTCCAAGAAAGAAGACGAAGTGCCCACATTAAGGGATTTGGTGAGATAGGCATGGGTCCATGGCCGACTGGCAGCTCTGGCAAACATATTGGAGTTTATCCATGAGGGAACATGGCGTTGTTGTGCCGACTCTTTAAGTTTCTCTCGCATAGCGACGGACTCAGGATTTAACCGTAGCCCCAACCTTTCATTATGTTCAGGACTGAGGCAAGAGTGTTGTAGGTTCAGGTGCAAGAAGTGGCCCAACAACAAATGATGGGTTTACCACAACCAGATTGAGGCCCTGTCCCTCTGGATACTTCCAGGCCTCTTTCTCAACAAGAGATTTTGCATATGCATACCAAAGTTGTAGGAAAAACATACCCTAAATTTAGAATTATGCAAATGTGAATTGAACCTAAGTAAAAGCTTTAATGGAAGTTTATGGAGACATTTTGGGGCCTTTTTCTATTTATACCAAGACAATCAAGTTTACTCATACTCACATCAAGCAGTTCCTATTAATTACTCTTGTACAAGCAATTCAATGTTTCTAAATGGTGAAATATAATCTTCAAAGGAGGGTATTTATACTTACTTTATACTATTTGCAGTATTCTGGATTGCTCCAATGGGACTCATCTAAAAGATAAATCTCTTGAGTATTGTAGTTATATCTGATAGCAGAGCATGATGAGGTAAGCACGACTCTCTTTACAGAGGGTTATCTTGAACAAGACTTCAGGACATTGAGAGTCCCATTCACACTAGGATCAATGAAGGCCTCCTGCTTGGCACTACATTTCACAAAGAATAAAATTAAACCCATT
Source organism: Sequoiadendron giganteum (assembly GCA_007115665.2). Classification (NCBI taxonomy): domain Eukaryota; kingdom Viridiplantae; phylum Streptophyta; class Pinopsida; order Cupressales; family Cupressaceae; genus Sequoiadendron; species Sequoiadendron giganteum. The sequence goes on along the minus strand of CM021107.1, from coordinate 194,200,916 downwards.
TATGTCATCAGAACAAAAAAGATAAAAAAAAGAAAACATTTAGTGGAGGACAACCTACCATGATGTTGTAATCATTCCATACTACGAGAGGGCAAGCAGTATGAAACACCCCATCCATTCAATTTATTGCTTCATCAAAGCTGCCTTCTTCTAACAGGTCTACTTTCATTATTTTAAGCGTTGCTTTGAACTAGGTAGATCCCATAGATATCCTACCTTCTCCACATTATCTAATCATGTAAATACATCATTTGTTTTTTTTTTAAATTAAAAGAAATCATTCTAAACCCTATATATGATACATTGATACTTCAAAAGCATTAAAGGAATTTGAAATTATGTAAATATATGTCAATTAAATACCTGGATTACAACAGTATTGTGAACAATGCTTGAACCCAACCAACTTCAACTATTCATAGGGAGAACATAAGCATGTCATTTCACTTCTCCATTTTGGTGGGCTACGCCTAAAAATAAGGTTCCCACTAAGGTTTTAAAGTATGTTTATTAAAATGAAAAGTATGTCGTTTCAATTCTCCATTTTGGTGGGCTACGCCTTGAAATAAAGTTTGGACGAAAGGTTTAGAGTATGTTTATTAAAATGAAAATTAGGAATAGCACTATTGATTCTTCATTCCTTAAATGACCTATTCAAAATGGATTGTAATTAAATAAATGACTAACTATTTAGCCATTTTTATTTGTGTGACTAAATAATAAGGTTTTGACCAAAGTTTTAGAGTATGTTTATTAAAATGAAAATTAGGAATAGCACTATTCATTGTTGATTCCTTAAATGATCTATTCAAATGGATTGTGATTAAATAAATGATTAACTATTTAGTCATTTTTATTTGTGTGACTAAATGACCTATAGATTCTAAAGCACAAAAGTCTAAAACCCTCCAATATGCTATAAAATAGAGCTGAACACCATGATTTTTACAATAGTCTGCTATCAAACTAACACTACAATGGCTCTTTCAGCAATGAAACTTAATCAATATACTTTCTTACACATTTAGCAACACATTAGTTTTGAAACCCTCCAACTGCTATCAAAAGGAACAATAAGGAGAGAATGAAAGACATGAACAATACAATAATCATTTATGTAAAATATGCTTGAAAAATTACTTACAGATTCTAAAGAACAATAGTTATAAAACCCTCCAATCTACTATAAAACAGAGCTGAAGGTGACAACTTTTACAAATCTTCTATCAAATCAACATCACAATGGCTCTTTCCAACAATGCAACTTAATCAATATATTAAAAACATTGAAAAATCCTATTCATGGCTGGCTGACTAATTTTATCACTTTTATAGTTGTTTGTAACAAATCCATATTATACAAGAATTTATTTATTAATGTTGTCAATTCTATAAATGTATATTGTAAAAAATCATATTTCATATTAATATAAAATAATCTTTAAATTAAATAATTAATCTATATATATATTAGTATTTTTATTTTTTTAAAGAATTACAATTTAATGAGTAAATTTACATTTAAACTTTGATATTTTTATAATATTTTTTTAAAATTTTAAATGGTGTAGTTAATCTTATCATTCAACCTATTCATTAAATTTATACTTATATTTTATATATAAACGAGGATTATTTTTTGTAAAAAGAGTTAATTTTTTTAAGAAATAATATTTTTAAAAATATTTTTATTGTTTCTTAATACATAAAAAAGGTGTTAATATAACAATTAAGTTTTTAAATTTTAGAAAGTAAGATTGTTTTCATCTTTTTCTCATTTCTTTTTTAGGTTTTTTGACTAGGTTTCCAATTTTATGAAGACTTTGGTCTATTTTTTCAGTTATATTACACGCAACTTAACTTCCACATAAAGTGAGATTTTTTCATATTCTTTTAGGTTGGTGATTTAAAGTGGTAATTATTTTGATTCTTTCACTTATATTTTGACATTTCTAAATAAATTTGAATTTGTGCTAATATGCTATACTCTAATATTTATTTATTTTATCTCGAGTTTCAATAGTCACTCCACCTTATTTAAAAAGTAAAAAAACAATGTTGATATAAATAAGATGTTTTCCAATTTCTAAAATGTAAAAAAAAAAATTTCACACAATTCCTTACCCTTCTGAATATATAAAAAACACCAAGGTTTTTTTTTAATATATCAAAAGTAGGGCAAATAGCCCGTGAACCTCTGAGTTCAATAAAATAACAAAAAAAAAAGAGGCTTAGATAATTTAACCCATTGAACAATTAAAATGAGTCACACATGCCTCACAGAAACAAAAGCATAAATAAAGAGAAGGAAATATAGAGCGCACCAATTGTTAATAAAATTGCAATAGTAAATAAAAGAAGAAAGTATATAAAATTGAAGAACACACAAATACACATAAACCCAACCAAATTTTTAACATGGTGTCAAATGACTACATCCACTTTGAATAGGGGGATAGATCTTTGTATTAAAATTCAAAGTCATTTATTCTTTGTTAACATATAACTATATATTCATCATCCAACTCAATATACACCCCCAACACACTCCAAGTCTAACATTAGCAAGTAACCCATGAATGACTATATCTAGCCTCAACATGGGAGATGAAAACATGCAAAGGTTGATGCATAAAGAGGAGATAGTGGTAAGTGACATGAATGTTAAAAATAGTAAAAGATTGGGCTACACAAAACAAAGGCATTACCCCAACACCAACCTAGCACAAAAAATCATAGAAGAGAAAGACAAAGCACAACAAAAATGGTCAACTTTATCACTCAACCTAAAAAAAGTGTCCTTATAGATAGTATATATTTCTATTTTCTAAGTGTGAATAAATTTTTTTAATCGGGATCACATATTTCTTAATACATATAAAAATGTAAAAATGTGACATTATGATAATCATGTTTTCCAATTTTACAAAGCAAGACTTTTTATCTTTTATGGAAAACCATTCAACTATGGATATAAAAACTCTATCTTAACTTACGTAGTTTTTTTAACCTCTTTAAATTTTTTAATCTTATATTTAAATTATTAATGTAAATAATATTAATTTAAATACATAAATCAGATTTTTATTATAATTATAAATTACTCACTATTAATACTTACTTTTTCATTAATCAAATTTCAAAAATTATATATATTATATTTGGATGGATGTTTGAGCACCAAAAATTTTGAGCAGTTTCTTTAACACTCCATGTTGGGGGTGAGGGAGTAGTTTATAGATGTTTCTCAAATTTTTCCATGGAGAGTGATTAATTTTTTACCTTGCTGCATTCCAAAATACGCGGTCAAGCCAACCTTGCTTGATAGCTTTTATTTTCACATTTACCTAATTTCTCTTAGTTGAGCTATTGTGAGGTTACTTTTTTACAAGGCGAGCATTTTATATTTATCTACTAGCAGTAGCAATCGATAGGGGTGCATCACAAATCGCAAATGGTTATTCAATTCAGTGGGAAGTAAGAACTAAATAATTGTTTGATTGAGTCAAGAAAGGGAAAACATGTTAATAAGCCAATATAAAATAACGTGAGGTTAGTTTATAATAGAAGTGAATTTATGATTTCAAATTTTACTTAGGATAAAATAGGTGGATTAGATCATAATGAAGAGAGATGCTGGAAAATCAATTTATATATTATTATGCATAATTAGGTGGATAGATCAAACCTATAAATACATATAAATAAATATGAAAGAAAACCTATTTGTGCATTGAAATATATCAATTTGAATTGTAAGACCCCACCCTTTTTTTTCTCTTTTGAATTAATGATGTTTATGCTTAGATCACTCACTTGCGAGCACCCTGCAATTCCGTGATTTCCTCTTCACGATGTGTTTTAATTTTAACATATATATATGCATGTGGATATACTCTGTATTTGCAAGTTGACAGGTACAGGACATTGACTCCACCTGGTTTCATAGGTGAGAGCATGTTCAATACCCAACAGTATTCGATTGGGAGATAGTAGCTAGGTTTCCATGCCAACTCGTCACCCTAGTCCTTGTATGTTGTCAGTTGTTTGTCAGGTTGTGTTGCTTTGGATTTTTTGCCCTCTCTTCGTTATTTTTTGTTTGAAAACAATTAAATCCTTTAAATTAGTTGCAAGAAAACTCATGTTATATCTGCTCTCAAAACTTGGCACTTGTTTTTAGAAATGAAAATTTATTCTAAAATGGTGTTCTTGACTGAAATTAAATGTTTTGTTTTATTTATTTCTCAATCTGAATTTGGTTTTGTTAAATTCAAATATGTATGTAAATATATGTATATAGTTATATAGAAATGCATATAACTATTCTTAAAATCTTTTAGAAGGGAGGTTGTTTTTTTTATATATAAAAAAAAAAAAAAATTTAAAAGATCTTGTGTGTAAGGGCACGGATTCCTAGAAAAATCTGCAGGTCTGTTAAAAAAATTAAAATAAAATAAAATAAAGTTTTTGTGAGGGGGGGGCCGGGGGCTCAACCCCCACCGCACCTCCCATGGAGGTGGGTGGAGGGAGCTGCGTACCCACCTCCCTCATCGCCATCCCTCTTTGGTGGCTCGCGCGGGCTGTGCAGGTCGCACCACAATAGTGGGTGGCTGACACTACCAATGCCACCCGTGCCCTGTGCAACACCCCGCCTCTGCTCCGCCTGCACCCGACCATCCCTGTCGGTGCCGCACAGTACAGACCCCGGCCGCCATGTATTCTGCCGCCACCCTAAACCAAGCGCCACCGGTGGCTAAAACACAGCGCCGCCCATGGTTAAAACGTCGCCCCTGGTAAACTCATCCGTGTGGCCAAAGGAGAAACATGCGGCTGCCCTAACCCTAAAACGTGGGTGCGCAGCCCGAGTTAGCTGCCCCACAATTTTAGTATGGTGTGCGAGGCACGAATGAAGTTGTATTTCAAAAGAAAATAAGTTAAAGTATATTAAATTATTAATATTTTAATATTTATTTTTATATTTTAATATTATTAATATATTAATATGTATTATAATTAATATAATATGTATTGATATTTAATAGTATATTATATAAAATAATAATATTATATTTATTAATGTGAGTTAATTAAAATAGATATATACATATTATATATGTATTAAAATTATGATATAGTTGAGGACATGATTTAAGTTAAATTGAAGAAATGGGAGTATGGTAATTTTAGTTAGAGCATTGTTTTATTTTTATTTTTAATATTATGTTTAATGGAAAAGTAGTTTATTTTAAGACAAAATTAATTATTTTTAAAATGATTATATGGAGATGGCGAACAATATTCATTTTCAATGTATTTGGAATTGTAGAAATAACTGGATATCTTATTATTATTTAATGTGTGTAGGGAATTAAATATTGAATTTTAATTTCTCCCTTGTCAAGAAAACAGAGAACTATCTCAAATCAGTTATTGAATGCAATAGATTACTGAATGTAATGAGGAAATGGATTTAGTGAATACAAAGTTAGTTTAATTCCTCGCAACTTTCCTTCATGATTGTTTCCTCTATGTTTATGTTTTTGGGGAATTGGGTTAAGTGTATTTAATATGTAAGTCTTCCAGAAGACCCTAGTGGTTGGGAGTTGTTGTCTTGTGATGTCGACCTAGTTGTTAATTCCCCTAGGTAGTGCATGGTGTATGGTCAGTGTTTAACTCGGTCTCCATGAACGGGAATTTTTTGTGCCTCCTGAGAAAGGAGTGAATTTTGTGATGTGTGTAATGCCCCGCCAAGTAACCCTAAAGAAAGTTGCAATTAACATCTTAAGCAAACAATTTTTTTTTTATAAAGTGCATTTACTATACACATTCACTTACTAATTAACAACAACCTCTAAGGCTACAAGGTTAGGATTACTTAACCCACACATACATATTACATACAACCAAAGCATTATGAACCTTATGATATAAACATCATACATCATAAGAATACCACATAACACAATAAAATAATCAACCAAGATACAATCTCATAAACATTATCTTAATCCAATAGATACATCACTCATTCCCAGAATGAGGCAATAGTACAAAAGATTAAAATTACAAAATTCCACCTCATAAACATAAGAGAGATAAAATAGCTTATACAAGTTAAAATATTACAATGCAAGAAATTACAACATGAACCGCGAGCTGTCCATCTGGATGTCTCGCCACCAAGTACTGAAGATAGATGGGGACCCAACGGTTTTGGTGCATGTTCCACCCAACCAATGTGGTACCCGAAGGCCCACCCCCCATGCTGGGAGATAGTAACAAAGTAACATGGACAAAGATCTACTACCTCTAACCAAAAGCAAACTCATACTGACTCATACTATTATAACCAACCAAATGAATTAACAAGTACAACTCATTCACCATACAAGTACGAAACAAGTACAACTCGAGTACAATACAAGTACAAATCAAATACAATACAAGTACAACTCCAACATCACTGACATAGGTCACATTGCTTCCAGACATAAAGTAGATCAAGTATGTTCACAGAACCATACATATAAAATAATTAACAACAGTTGTCATAGATAGAGTGTTATTGCAAGGTTTGTCATGAGATCTCCTCTGGGCATTCTTCATAGGCTCTGGCACAAGTAATCTTGGTGACCTCTACCGAATCCCGGCATTCATACTCACTCATGCGGAATCAACTACCTCTCGCAAGAACTAGATAGTTGATCTTGCCAATCCAGGCCTTCTCACTCATCCCAAGTCTAAACAAGCCCTTGGGTCTATGAGTGAGGATTAAATTATCTTAATTAGTGAGAAGTTAGTCCTAATCTTCTAAGTACATTATTTTAATTATCACTTGTTTAAATCACTCATGAAGGTTATCCAGTTTACCTCTTTAGGCTCTGACGCCTAACAAAAGCCACTCTTCTATTTGACAACACACACCCAAACAATCCACCAAGGGAACCAAAAGTGCATACCAACTAGGCATCATAATCCACTCCAAAACAAGTAGGATACAAATAATAGAACTCACTCCAAACATCTTGGAGGAAACAATCACATAGTCCACTCCTTTCACAGGAGGCAACAAGATGAAACCACATAACAAGGTCACTCCATACAAGGAGACATGGATCCCATAATCAGCTTCTAAACCAAGGAGGTGCAAACATCCTCGTTCATGAAAATCAGGTAAAACTTAACGTGCACTACCCAAGGGAAAACAACTGGGTGGCATAAAGATTCAACAACCCTTATCCTCTAAGTTCTTCTGGAAGACTTATAATTTAGGACTAACACTAAATCCCAAAACCAACAATACAACTTGATGACATAACAACAAAAGCATTCAAGTCATCAATAAAATCTAATATTTGGATTTCCTAAATCCATACTCATTCAATAGGTAGTGTTGAAAAAGTCAAAAACATGATAAGTAGATCATCTAAAATAATCATAACCCCTATTTCCCTTTTCATTATTGGAAATCTAAAACAATTAAACTTACTTCCCTTTACTGAATACAAAGAATTAAATCCTTTAAGATAAGCATGAGGAAGATACTACTTTTGGATATACTAAATCCATATCTCTTTCATAATCTAATCACACTGATTCAATTAATCTAAATAGAAATTAATAAATAACATAATTGATTGCTTCATCAATAAAACAACTTCTTAATTTATTTTTAAATCAACACAAATCCATGCAAGTAACTCTTTCCATTTTCTAACCAAATCTTACATCTCATTCAATTTTCTATTTAACACATTCAATCACTTTAATATAATAACATATTGTTTCTCTATCCATTTAAAAACATGCAATTTCATCAATGTATCAAAAAATATCTTTTGGCTTATCTATTTGACCACGCATTCATATTATTTCTAATTAAATCTCATTAATTAAAACAAACATTTACATATAAATATTTCTATAATTCTTCAATATATTTAAATATCCTTTTCCTTATCAATTTTGACCATACATTCAAAACTTATCAGTTAAATTCTTCATGCAAAGCTAAATTACACGCACTCAAATAAAACAAGGTAAATACTGATTGAAAATACTCATGGATATATATATACATTTCAATATATTTTCTTCAATCATATTAACAAAATAAATATTTTCTTTTAAATCAAGTAATTACTTCTATTAAAAAAAAAAAAACATCTTTCTCTACACATTTTCTACACATACTAATTATTTCTTTTAGAACACTAATAATACCCAATTTACAAACAACAGAATAAAATAATATAAAATATTATTTATTCTCTCAAATACCTTCAATATATATATACAAATATAAATTAATATATTTAAATATATTTAATCATTAACATTTCTTCTATTCTTTACAGAATATTAAATTTTTTAATTCAAAATAAAATATCCCTTATCACTAATTTTCCAAAATATAAATATATATTTCTCCAATTAAATCAAATTAATAACTGGACCTTTCACACATGAATTTAAATTCCACAATTCAATTTTAAATTATGCATTTTTTAAATTAAATATTTAACTCCTTCAATTAAACTTTAACATGCCATTTGAAAATAAATAATAATTTTTCCATATGTTTATAATTGTAATTCCACTAATCTAATATACAAATTTTATTTAAAATAATATAAATAAATATAATACTTCAGTATTATAAATTATAATATAAAATATTATTAAATAATATTTTAATATTATAATAACAATACATAAAATATTAATATTTATAAATATCAATTTATTATTATATTATTTTCAGAACAGCCATGGGAAAATAGTTTAATAGCAGTCTCATGTTTTAAGAATAACTCAAAAACTACGATCTGGGTATTTGAGATTTTTGGACAGGGATGAGAAAATTACAAAATGCAAGAACCCTTTAAATTTCTTGAAAACCCAGTGTTTGAAAGTGAGGTTATGGGCGACACAATCAGACCATTTTACCATGAAAATATAACTATACTGCACATTTTAAAATCCATTTTTTGATAATAAACATAAAGTTTCATTTTCTGAAAACATTCCAAATGCATTGTTTAATCTCTATGTTTGATTTCAATAACAATAAAATCAATTTCTCCAAATAATTTAAATTCAACTAAGATTTTCACAATTTTCACTCAAGAATTTTCACAAGCAAAGGCTGTAAATTTATTTAATTATTTTCTTCTAATATCAAGTTTGTTTTCTAAAACAAATTTAAAAAATAAATCTTTAATCACTACTATTTTATAAAAAACAATCAAGAACAATAAAATACAAAGAGGAAAACCTGGTATAAGAAGCTACAGGAAGAGATGAATTTTTGATGCAAGCCTCCTCCAAAGATTTCCTGAATTTTCTTCAATCCTCCAATGAATCCAATCCAAAATCCAACAAATGCAAATAATGTTTCCTTCAATCAATTCTACAATCAAACTTTCTTCAAACCCTTGTGCAAATTTTTCCAAAATTTCTTCCCTGCTATAAAAATGTATTTTTCCAAAAAACTTTCTGCCCTAAAATTAAAACATGTATTCTTATAAATCAAAAATACCTAATTCAACCCTAATTCACATTACATGCAAATTAGATATTTTAATTTCAATTTCAATTTCAATATTTACAACCCTAATTCACATTACATGCAAATTAGATATTTCAATTTCAATTTCAATTTCAATTTCACTTTTCAAAAAGTCACTTTCAATTTAAAATGAAATTTGAAATAATAAATTAATTTCCAAAGTTGCAACCAATTTCCCAAATAAACATTTAATTACAATTTCTAATTTAATTCTCACACATTGGAATTAAATTCCAAAATTAATTCTAATTCTTTTATTTCCTTTCATTCTCTTGCATCACGTTTAATTAATTAATTTAATTATTTAATAACTAAATTCAACCCCTTGGATCAAATTTAATTAAATAAATAAACTAAATATAATTAATTAATTTAAGTATAAACTTTTATCCACATTGCATTATTTAAATTAAATAACCATCAACATGATTTAAATGCAATTATTCTAAATATCTATTTCCAACTCAAGAATGCTTCAGAATTAAATAACATCAAAGCAAGACAGACAATGACTCGACACACACAACTGATGACACACTAAGGCTAGGGTATAGACTTGACACATGTTACCTAGCTACTATCTCCTATTCAACTTAACCGTTGGATCGACACGCTCAAACCTGTGAAACCAGGTGGAGTCGATGTCATGTACCTGCAATCCTGCAACCAAGTAAACAACATCGTACAATATATCTAGCATATAATACACACCATGAAGAAGAAATTACGGATTCGTAGGGCGCTCGCAAGCGAGTGATGCGAAACCGTCCTCTTCACCAATACACTCATTGAAACTGACACTTCCATCATAATCCAGTAATCTCATAATAACATCTCATGTTAACTCTACAACATCATTAATCCATAATACATGTGAAACAATAACCAGATAACTACATCCCACAATAATGTTGTCGCTCAATAGTAGCGATCAAAACATCATAACCAAATGTATCCAATATCAAAGTAACTGCAACCAAACATACCATAAAGCAAACCAAACAAGAAGCAAAACGGAGGGGTATTACAATGTGTGCCTCCTTGTCGGGAACTATCAGGACCATTTTTTGTTATTGTTGTTACCTCCAGTGTTCGAAGATGGTTTTATCTTTGTTGCTCCTGAGAAAGGAGTGAATTTTGTAATGTATGTCTCCTTGTCAGGAGCGGTCGGGAGCGGCCTTGTTAAGTGGTTGTTGCCTCCGGTGTTGGATTGTGTTTCAGTTTGTGTCACCTCTTGAGAAAGGAGAGGTCGTGATGTCTTGTTTGTTGCACCTTGGTTCCATAGATGTTTGGATGGTGTGTGTGTGTTGTCTAGTAGAAGAGTGGCTTGTAATGGGGGCCGACACCCGAAGTGGTGTCAAGGATAACTCGTTATAAGTTATTTAATCAAGTGATAACTTAAACAATACTTAGAAGATTAGAACTAACTTCTCACTAATCAAGATATTAATGCCTCACTCATGGACTCAAGTGCTCGTTTAGACTTGGGATGAGATGGGAAGGCTTGGAATGGCAAGGTCATCTATCTTGTCTGTATGAAAGGTATTTGGCTCTGCATGAGTGAGTATGGGGGCCAGGATTCGGTAAAGGTCACGAGGATAACCTTTTCTTGTGTGGGCCAGAGCCTATGAAGATTCCCAAGGATAACCCATGACATGTTGTGTGATGATACTCTATCTAGGACAACAGTCGGTCTTTGTTTTAGGGGTATGGTCTCCTTGACATACCTAATATGACCATAGTTGGTATTCGATTTTGTGGGTATGGTTTCCTTAACATACCTAGTGTGACCATAGTTGGTATTCAATTTTGTGGTTATGGTTTCCTTAACATACCTTGTGTGACCATAGTTGGTATTCGATTATTATGTTTATGGTTCTTTTAACTTCCTTGTTCTGCTTTATTCTTGGAAGCAATGTGACCATGTAGAGTTGTCCTTGTGTGTTACTCGTAATGCTCTTGAGTTGTACTTTTGGTGTACTTATGTTGTATGTATGTGGTACTTGGGTTGCACTTGTGAAGTGCTTGTGTTGTACTTGCATGGTATCTGAGTTGTGCTTGAGTTGTACTTGCATGGTATCTGTGTTGTGCTTGAGTTGTTCATGTGTAGATCTTATGATGTATTTGTGAGGTTCATGTAATTGGTTGTTTTAGTTTAGTTCAGTTTATGATAGCCTATGTCTAGAGGTAGATGGTCTTGACTAGGATTCTTGGTTACTATCTCCTAGCACAGGGGGTGGGCCTTTGGGTTCCACTTGGTTGGGTGGCGTGCACCTAAATCCATTGGGTTCTTTCTTCATGTTCGTATGGATGAGACTTCCAGTTGGAGAGCTCGTGGGATTCAGTTTCATGTCATGCTTTATTTCATTTCAGTTGCTCTTGTATTATTTTACCCCTCTATGTTATCGAGGTGGAAGTTGTAACTATAACCTTATTTATTGTACTTGCCTCATTCGGGGAATGAGAGTTGTAATTGTAATATTTAATTATGGATAAATGAGTTTGAAAGTTATCTATTATGTTTGGATGTAATTTATCTTGTATGGAATGTATGAATACTTATTATCTTGAGTAGATTAATGTTATGGTTTATTTTGTTGTTGTTGTTGTTGTGGGTGTTATGTTATCTTAGTCTCATAACCTTAGGGGATGTTTGCATTAGGAAGTGAACTTGTATTATAATTGTACTTAAACAAAAAAAAAAATTAGCCTGTTTAAGTAGTTGTTTGCATCATCCTCTAGGGTTGCGTGGTGGGGCATTACATGAATCACCTAACTTGATCATATTAAAATCACTTAATTTTGGCCAACAGACTATTTTATGTCTTCATTTTACTCGAGCATGGAAAAGCATTTTAAACCTCATGTTATAATCAAGTTCTCTATTTTTATCTCATACCCAATGCATGCAAGATTAAGAACCATTTGCATAAAATAAAAAAATGATCTTATTATTTGCAATGTATCAATTAATTTTAATTTTAAGTAATTAATCGCCAATAATATTTTTCTTATTAATATGCAATATTTAATAATTTTAATTAAAATAATTATTTGAAATTTATTTTAATTAATAATATTAGGAATCCGTAGTAAATTAATTTTCAACCAGAATGTGTTTTTAATAAATCTATTCTAAAAAATGACAATTGAAAATTTAAATAAAATTTAAGTTTTTAAATAATTATTTTTTCTAATAATAATAATTTGTCTCTAAAATTTAAGGTATGGTATATGTTTATCTCTATTTTAGTTTTATATTTATGAAAAGTATGAAATATTAAAGGATTCTCTTTTATTAATAAAAAACTATTCTTTTAAAAATTTAGTCCATAACTTTAGGTATGAAATATTTTTGTGCAATCCTTATGTGGAACTAGATAATTTATTACTTTGCAGTTATTTATTGTGATTATTTTTCATTTCAATATTACTCATGATGGTCATCAGTAATGGCTTTTTCAAAAAAGAAAGATCTTTCATATTCAATACTTTTTATAAGTAGTATTTAGTCCATATTTTTGGGAGTAAAAGCATTATTATGTATGTGATTTAGGGGGTTAGTAGCAATAAAATAAAATGGGTAGAAAGGATTCAAAACTAGTCAATTAGAAGAAGATTGAAATTTAAGTACTACTGCATTCAAATTTTTAATTTTTACCAAATAGATTTTTTTAAAATAAAAATAGACCTAGTATTTTAGAAACTACATTCAATTTCCAAACAGATTCTATTCTTACATATTTTTGAAATAATATCGTTAACTTATTCAAATTTTTACATCAAGTTGCCTAACTCTAGTTTTTCTGAATTTTATTGCACTTAAGGGCCTATTTTTTCCATGATGGTCCTCCACATGCCCAGTAAAAAAATGTTCCTTATTTGGTGTATGGACAAACTAAAAAGGACTTAGAGAAATCAAAATAATTTAAAAAGTATTCTTTAAAAAAGTTAGTCCATAACTTTAGGTATGGCATATTTGTTGTATGTAATACTAAGATAATTTTTTATTTCAATATTAGTTATGATGGTCATCACTAGTGACTTTTTCAAAAATGAAAGACCTTTAGTATTCAATAATTTTTATAAGTAGTATTTAGTCCATAATTTTTGGAATAAAAATATTATTATGTATGTGATTTATGGGTTAGTAGCAATAAAATAAAATGGTGAGAAGTAGAAAGTGATGGCACTCTCAAATTTGCAAATGCCAAAAATTTAAATGGTAAAGCATGCCCAGGCGTAAATTTTTTTGTTTTTCCCAAGTAAATGGAGAGTGAATTAAATATTCACTGGTGGTATTTTATAAAGAGAATTTATTCATTTTATAAACAAGTATATGTGCTGGATTTTTATATACAACAATATTAAAGAGTAGAATATTAAAGTTATTAAACTTTAATATATGAAAGAAGAATAAAGCTATAACATTATAAAGTGGGGAAATATTTCAAAGTATTGCTGTAGCAAATGAAGAGTAAAAAACATAAATAGTTTGTGCACGGGAAGGGAGATATTTTGTAGGTGGATGAAATAAAAAGAATCCCCACATGGGCATGTTTTCTGTTGCTTGGCAATGATGAGCAAGTGTTGTTTTTAAGGGAATAAGTTTGTTGCTGCAGAGGAAGAGGAAGATATATTCTTTTCAGATTCATCAATAGGAATGGAGCTGCCATGTGTCTGCAATAGATTGAATTTAGGGCTAATCCTACTTGCCTCTCTTCTCCTATATCTTTTATTATTCTTTCATTGTAAAGGTTCTAAGTTTTTGTATGAGACTGGGTAGATAGAGATTTGTATTTTCTGAGTCATTGTATGAGTATGTAAGCTGTAATTTTGTGAATTCAAGAGTAAATACAGCCATTTTATGCATTTAGTATCATGAAGTGCTTCCACTTTCATGAATGTCATCAGATTGTCTCCACATTTGTACACTTTCAATCATGTAAATTCAATAATACAAAGTGTCTTTGAATTTATCATCTCAAGTTTCATGAGATTGTTTTGTCTATTCATTGTTCTATTTCAAAAAAATGGTTAAAATGCTTTGAGCAGGTGATTGTGATTTCAGGTTGTAGACATGTAAAACTAAGATCATACATCTCACTCTAACTAACATCAAATTCTGCTATTAATCGATTAAAACAATTTATTGATTAATTCCTTAGCTTCATCAAGCTTAATTAAATAAATCAAATTATTTAATTAAGTTCTTAAAGTTCTTCTTATTTGATTTAATAAATCAAACCGATTTAAATCAAATGACAAACTCCTTAAATCCTCCAAGTTAATTAATCTGAATTAATTAACTTCTAATCATAATTACCAATCTCTAGCTTTTGACTCAACTAGAGTCCAATCTAAACTCTCAACTAACCCACCCACTTGCACCAATAAATCAATTATTTGATTTATCAATTCTTCTAATTACTTTCAAAAGGGCATCAAGATGGAATATTCTTCCAATTTGAATCTTCCCTCCAAAGGATTTGTCCCTTCCAACAAAGCATTAAATACTCTTACACATCTCTTGCACAAGTCAAACTTGGCATTTATTGCACCTTTCATCCCCCCAAAACATGTCATTTCAACAATATTCAAATTTGAAATTGGCACATTGGCCAAGACTTGCACATTCCTCACCCTCTCACACCTTGACAAGGGGCATCTTGTCATTGGTCCATGAATGATCCCACATTCATCAATTTGACTTCTCCTCTCTTCAAGTTCAACTATAAGTTGAAGTCTTCTCTCCTTCAAACAACAACACATCTTTACCCAAGGTTACTCTCCATATGAGAGAACTAATCTTGTTCATCACAACAAGACAATTTGACAACACATTTTCATGGAAAGGTTACTCTCTGATTTTGAGAACTAATCTTGCTCTTCATTTGGCATCTTGCTTATCAAGGGGGTGGGAAAGGGCTTTTTTTTCCACATTTCAAAAGGCACCACTCCCACTATGGGATAGATATGGATACTGTTTGAATATGCTTTCAAGTTTTCCTATTTGGTCTTTTATAGTTTTGTTTAGCATGTTAGACATGATTCGTTATCTCATAGGGATGTTATGATTTGCTAACAATGCTAACCTTATGTCAATATTATAAGCAACATTTTGTAGATTTTAGCATCCACAAAATGGCACTAGAAGGAGGGCAATATTGCTTTATTCCATTGTTGTTCAATATTTATATTACATAGAACACATAACAGGCTAATATTGTTTTCCATATAACATCAAATTCTTGTTGTCTTTTGTCCAGATGTTAAACATTACATAGAATAGGCAGAAAAGACGGTCTTGATTGTTTTTTTGAGTTCTATGCTCTGTGTATTTGCAATCTGCATCATGTGAGACCATTTGCAGGGAAGGAACGTGTTGATTGTAGGTTATTTTCAAGGAAAATACATTTTATTGTTCAATATTGCCTAATTTAATCACTTCATTTCATTGCTTTATGTCAATATTATTATTCATTGTTACATATTTCAGAATAATGGCCGCCTCTCAGGAGCTCCTTGTGTGCACAGGAAGGTGATTACCTTTAATCTTCTTATGTGTGATACCTCTTTTTTGCATATAAATTCCATGCCTGCATATAAATCCAAGCCTTCAAGCCTTCCATAGCTAGTAGGCGCTTTTGAAATAAAGTATAGTGAAATATCATTATTGCCATTCAAATTATCATGCTACACATGGTAGACCATTTATCTCTGTTTCACTGTCACTTCCTTCCTGGTCACGACCCACTTCTTCTCCACCTTAGGTGGTAGGCCGATATGCTAGTTTAGTGCTAATCTAGTGGGTGATAGGCTATCCATTGTCTATGATTTATGTCATTGTTTATTGTTCTAAACACGCCATTGCCTTCATCGAAACCTGTTCTTAAGAGTCACAAGCGATCCCCTGACTTCAACCAAGTGAAACGAAAGGGTTAAGGACTGTGGTCATTCTGTCTTTGTGGGCTTGAATTTTTTAGTTAATAGGGAAAGTAAATGGTGCTTACTTGTCACTTCCATAAATTCCACCATTGCTGCATAAATAAATTCATTTGTTGTTAGGCAATTCTTCTATAAGCAAGGCGACAGTTGCTTTTGATCTTGTTTTTCTCCTATATGCTCAATGTCTCCATCGCTGGTTCCAAGCTATTAGTTTGTGGTAGGGTCCATGAGATGCATTAATAGTGAAGTGTTCCTAGCCTTGATTTAACAAAATACATACCTGAGTTTTATCCTTAAACCATAAATCATCGACATCTACTCATTATGGAACACATTGTATTCCTAGCAGAGTCTGTAATTTCGTGAAAGGCTAGTGTCATCATGAAGTTACTTGTCAAATCTATGTTACTAATGCCTAAACCCACCGTATTGATCTATATTAATGGTGTGATCACACCATGCATGATTGGATAGATGTACTAAGCACTCCTTCTTGCCTCTTTACTAAATGTTGCTACAGGTGTCCTTGTACATATCATTTATGGTGAAATATAAATCTAATTGCCACGTGTTGAAATGGGGGTTGTGCGACTTAGCATGAACTCCATGGGATATTGAGAAGTTTAGGATTTCTTCTTGCTGACAAAATAAATCTTAGCATTGAATTTTCCCCAACTCCCCGCGCAAGTGACCCAATTTGATTTCTCATAATTAATAACACTGACTGCAATTAAGGCATTGCCTATATAGGTCTTTCCCTTTGCAGCGTTATCGAGAATTTCTAGGCTCCTATCATATCTTTGCTTACTGTAGGCATGATCTTTGTCCTCCTAAATTATGGGTTGGTGTGGTATTAAAGATGGTATTTGTGACCCATGGTCAGAAATTGCACTATCATGAAACTCTTTGGGATCACATTTTCTCTGAGACATTCTGACAAACGATTCATGTGGCTCATCTATGCTTTCACATACATCTATTAGATATGAAAGAATGTTGGTCAGAAGTTGTCGAATTCAGTGCTACACCTACTAAGTTCATTACTCGAGATTTTCTAAGGCCTCTTAAATCTACTAAATCTCGGTTGTGCTAGTTAATATCTATTTAGTTGGTTATTTATTGAGGCTCTTCCCAAGCTATGAATCGTGAAACAACTCCATCATTGTCTAGATCCATTATTTTGACCTCGTGGGTAGCGCTATTTTCAGTAGTATGTGTTGATGAACTTGAGTGGATAATTTAGTCTATTTTACTTGAAGGGAGGAAGTCTACAAAATTTCAGGTTTCTTCATAAGAATGTTCAAAAATTTTGGGCCTCATAATTAATCGAAAGAGGCATATTGCAGTTTAAATGTGGTTTTTGTTTCCATATTGGGGGGGTGATGTAAATGAGAACTTCAAGATTTCTTGCATGAACTTCAGGGTTTTGTGCGACTTAGCATGAACTCCACAGGATATTGAGAACTTTAGGATTTCTTGCAAGAACTTCAGGGATATTGAGAACTTCGAGATTTCTTTTAGCATCCACACAAGTGTGCAGATGGGATTTAATAAGAAGAATTTGATTGATATCAAGAGATGGATTGTTTGTGCAAGGTACTAATAGTTAATGCAAAGCATTAGCAAGTTAAATCCATCGGTCGAGGACTGTTTGCTGGAGAATTCATTTTATGTGTTTGACTCCATGTCCCAGAACTGGCACTGATCTATGTTTCTATTTGTGCATCTCAGAAACAATTTTAAATACAAAATCATTTTAATCTTACTATGTTATTGCATGTCCTTATTTTCAATGGCTGAGAGAGGGTTGAATTGCTGAGAATTTAGCCAAATTTAAAGTTGTCAATGCTTCCCTTAGTGTTGTTTCATTGGGAATTATCTGCTTTATAAAACAATGTCAATATGTATGGTTGAATTAAGTTTTAAACATTGTGTAGGTTTACCCACCTTGGTATTGCAGAGCCAAAAGTGTAGGAGATGTTAGTCTTTGACTGAATCTTGTTAGTTGGCCATCAGCCTTAGTATTTCTTTAAAATAGAGGTTGGCTACCTCTTAGAGAGTGTCAAGGTTTAGTTGGGTTGTTATTTTAAAGACCAACATAAAGGATTCAAAATAGTCAATTAAAAGGAAATTAAAAATATAAATATCATTTTTTAATGAATTACTTGTAGTAAAATCATGTTCTTTAATTGGTGTATGTTCAAAATAAAAAGGACTTAGATAAAAAATAATAATAAATAGATGATGTAATAGAATAAGAACTGGAATCATTTTCCAAATAAAAAAAATATGTAAATACATTTGATGAGCACAAAAAAGATTATATAGGGGAAAATATCACTTAAAAAGTAAAGATGTTCATAGTCCAATCGAAGACTCACCCACCCCATATTTGATAAAAAAATATATAAGAAGACCTCACCAAAAGAAGAATGTGATGACATGATACATATATTTTGCACTGTTAGAATAATTGAATTAAAAGGCACACCTTGGTTTATGTGAAAACAGTTATACATAAAAATAAAATGGTGACAAGTAGAAATTCTAGGGCACACACACCAAAAAACTCTTGCCCTCTAGTGCATGTAGTAAGAAATGCTATAAAATGTATGGAAAATAGGATGACTTGTAATTTATTGGCGAATGCCATGAATTTTAAAGTCATGTCAAATGCCATGAATTTTATAACATTTCCCTACTTTCCCTATAAGGCAAAGTAGCTCTTTTGTTTCTTCATCCTAAACACTCTTGCCCTCTAGTGCATGTAGTAAGAAATGCTATAAAATGCATGGAAAATAGGATGACTTGTAATTTATTGGAAAATGCCATGAATTTTATAACATTTCCCTACTTTCCCTATAGGGAAAAATAGCTCTTTTGTTTCTTCATCCTTGCAATCTTAAAAGAAGTAGTGTTTCACAAATATTTAACCAATCTATAAAAGAAATATGCTCATCAAGGAAAAAATAGTTTAATGTTTATGAATTATGTGACATGTCACTCACTATACTCATATGTCTATCTAGAAATAAATATTATTTTGAGAATTAGATTCCATTGGAAATAAATCGAGAGAAACAATTACTAATGTTTACAACTAGTTCACCAAATCTATTCTTTGATAATTGAGAATTTATGTACTTACATGTACTATTGATAGTGTTTAACAAGGGAAAGAAACATTGTATCAAGTTGTCAGACCATGAAATAATTTCAAGTTGAGAATTTACAATACACTAATTTTCTTGAATGTCTATTGTATCTGTGCAACATTATAAAGTAAATAATATAGATATACAATAAAATAGGTTAGCATTATCTGTTGTAAATAGAAAGAGATAAAATGGAATATTTTGAATACATAGCATCCAAGTAAAGAATTTTTTAGAATTAATCTATTGGAGAAGTTGAAAAGGAGGTTGTGGAATTAATGTCAAATGCAATGGATAGAATAGAATATGTTTCTGGTAGAGAACTACATATGAGAATTTGTGTCCATGTATATAAGCAGGAAGAAATATATGAATATGGAAGGAAAAATCACTAAACCCACGATCGCTCTCCTCCCTACCATATTGGCATCATGAAGCCTTGTGGGCTTTAGAAAAATCCATGAGCAAGAAAGGCAGGTGAGGTCCATGGAAAATCTCATGGGCTATGACCATATAGCACACAATAACAAATTTGGGCAGAGATTGGTGTTTTCAAACAAGAAGTCACATTGAATGGCTAAGATGTACATGTGGAAATGTGTTTGTGAAACATGGGCACAGATAACAACCAATAACCAGAAAGACAAAAATTGTAGTCATGTATAAAATGAAAACAAAACCAACCATGACAATGTAAATGGTTTATTGGAATGGAGAAACATAAACCATTTCCATGTGCTTCTAGGGATAAACAATCTGATGCAATCAACAAATCATTTGTCCTCTTAGAAATAAATGACAATGGTGTGCGATCACCCTCCATAATCACATAGACCATAATCTACAATGGCTATAAAAGGAGAAATCTTAAATGTGGTTTTTTTCTAGGAAAATAAGCATACATTTGAACTTAAAAAAGATATTGGAGTCTACCCATTGCACTATTGTATGTGTGTATATTTTTCTTTTCAGCATATGTAAACTATTATTTGCATATAGTTGTTTATGAAGATGACAATTTTCCCTAAAGTTATAACAAACTTTATATTATGCGAGTTTAAATGTATCTATATGAAAG
Source organism: Sequoiadendron giganteum (assembly GCA_007115665.2). Taxonomy (NCBI): domain Eukaryota; kingdom Viridiplantae; phylum Streptophyta; class Pinopsida; order Cupressales; family Cupressaceae; genus Sequoiadendron; species Sequoiadendron giganteum. Next base: position 194,180,164 of record CM021107.1, on the reverse strand, counting down.
CTAAAATTTTAATCTAATGAAGCATATAGTAAAAATGGTCATCAAATTGACAAGCCAACTTTTACATTAATTGCCAACTGTTACAACCTTTAGCACTTGTACAACCAAACCTGTGTAGTTTCTTACAAGGAGCTTCAAACAGATAAGGGGAAAAAATATCATGAAACATATCGAAGAAAAATAGAAAAATTGTATAAGAGGTGTAAGAATAACACTTATTTTCCACAAAATATTATAGAGAAAAAGGGAAATTGTATTGAATCTCACGAAACATAGATAGATACACATATGCATATTTATGTTAAATTTCCTATTGCATATTTAAAAATATACATATAGGTAGGATTTATATATCCATATATATAGATGAAGGCCAATGTGATTCATTTAACAATGTAGTAGAAATTTATATACACATATGTATATCTAAATAGATGTATACACTATATTTATTCCTATTTATGTAGACTTTGATTTTAAAAGAGTTTAAAATAGCATATATAAGTATTATTTATCTTGTGAGAAAATTGCTACAATATAACCATAGCATTCAAAGATATATAGTTGTTGGATTTTGTGGTTGTTTTTCTGATATGTGGTTATCATTGATGCCAAAACTATTACCATTAAATTATTTAAGACTATATATGTCGAGGATATTGAGAAAATTGTAATAACATATGTTGTAGGTTGTTAGTATGGTGTAAATTTTAGTATTTCTAGGGTGAGTAGATGTGTATTAAATGTTTTGTTGAAAATCCTATCTAGTGTATTCTACGAAATTTTTAGAGGTGCGCATGAAGATTTGAGAAAGTTATTAGTTTTTGTGTTTTGATAGTTATTTTGCTACTCTAATTGGTGTTCATGGAAGGAGATAATGTGATTTTGGTAATTTGAGTTGTTGTGTATGCTCTTGTTGTATTTTTGGATGTTTCTAAATCATTTTCTATATTTTTTGCACATCCACATTGATCATTGTGCTTGTGATCCATGATATTCTCTTGCGTGTTCATTTTTTTCATGTTCATGGTTGTCAGGGTGATTGTAGCTTGTTGTGGATCTTCGTGGAATTATTTTTGAAGGTTTTTTGTGTTCGAAAATATTTTTTTGCGTCTTTACTATGTTGTGGCCGACCTTGGTGTATTCACAATAATAATATTTATTGTTTTGGGCTGACAGTTTGTATTCATCTTATTATTTTGTTGAAGTCGACATAAGTGATATAATTTCTTGTTGCAGATATATATAAGTGATTCTTTCTTCATTTGAAACTGTCCAAGTGTGAATTGTGATAGTGGTAAGTGCAAATAAGGTTCAAATCATTCAAAGGAAGAGAAAATTCAGAAGAAGAGTGAAGAAGAGTGAAGAAGTGTTTGTGTGCTTAATCAGAACTAAAATCAGGAATTAACAAATGCTATTTTATTAGTTCAATTATTCAGATGGATTCAATCTAAATGTTTCTATAAGATAGTGAGACTTCATTTTTATTTGAGCAGTGAGCTCTAGGCAGTGTGCCTGAATGGATGTGCATTCCCCATTTATTCTTCTTACACTTTTAATAGGGTATAAACTTGTGGACTGACCTCCATCATGGTTTTTCCCCTAACAGGGTTTCCACGTAAAAAATATTTGTGTTATGTATGTTTCTGATGTGTTGTTGATTCATGCTTTTATGGTTATTAATCGAATATTAGAATAAGGGTTAATAAGGTTAATAATTTTTAAATTCTCTAGCAAATGATTCACCCACCCTCTTAGTTGTTTGTCATCGTGTTGCCAATATTTGGTATCAGTGCAAGTTCCTTGGAAGAAGTTTAATAGCTTGAGGTGATCTAGGATGATGAAATTTAAGAAGGATAGTCTGAGATTTGATCGAAAAAAATTTCTCTATGGAAGAATCAAATTGAGTGTCATCTCAGATGCATTGGTGAATCCTACTAGAACAATACAAGTAATAGGCATGTTATTCCTCATAATGGTCCTACTACTACTGCTAAGATTAGGGATGCTTAATATAATATCAGGGCTAAGGCATCATTGTTGAGTGCTTTGACTGATTTTGAGATGACAAATGTTATGGATTTGAAGACTTCTTATGAGATATGGAAGAAGTTGGAAACCTTGTATGAAGGTGATTGTAATGTGAAGATTCCTAAGATACAAAGTCTAAAAAAGAAATATGGAATATTGAAAATGGGTGATGATGAGAATATTACTACTTTCATGCAAAGGGTGAATGAGCTTGTGTGTGGTATTAGATGTGCTAGTGGACATTTGAAGACTATGAGATTGTTGCTAAAATTCTCAGATCCTTGCCTAGTGCATGCAAGTCAAAGCTAAAAATATTGATGATCTCTGAACTATGACAAATATAACCAGAGATATGTTGATTAGTAAACTTACAAATTTTGAGTGGAGTGAATTCAGTGATTCCCTTCCTAAGATAGAATCTACATTGGGAGCTACTACTTTTAGGAGAGACAAGCAAATATATGATCTAGGTGAAAGCTCTTCTAGAATGGTATTCAAGTATGAAGATAAAATTTGAAAAATTGAAGGAGAAGAAAGAGAATTGAATGAGCTTGAAGAACTTATTATCAAAAGGGAAGCTAGAGGAGAAGGTAAATATAAAGAGGACTTTCCTATTAATTTTTTTTCTTGCAATAAGATAGGTAATTTTGCATCAAGGTGTCTAGGAAGAGTTCCTTAGATAAGACATGACAAGCCTAGATTTAAAAAGAAATGTTATTATGCTATTAATGAAGGTGTGACAAATGATGAATCCAGGGAAAAAATTAGTGGTGAATCATCGTCAATTGGCAAATAAGAGAAATCGGGACCTCAAAAAATGGTGAATAGTACAAGCTAAAACAAAGACTAAATCACTTAGGTTTTACAAAAAAAAAATTTGTGTTGATTAATTTGCCACGTAAATGATGCATCATTGGCAATGATTCGCTAGTAGTTTATATAGTAAAATTTAAAAATATTAATAATATTCACTAGTAATATTGTGTAATTCTAGAGAATCAAGAAGGGAATCTACTATATTTTTGCCAAGCTCTCGGAAAGATATCCGATCAAATCTCTGTTTGATCTCCACCATTCATTGTTTCCAATAATTCATGACATATGTCATCATTGTTGGATGGACAAGACATCCCTAAGTGTCCCATCAATGATTTTCACTCACACAAATAAGGCTTCCATACTCCACTTGGGGTCCACCAAGGCATAGGTACACCACTTGTGTAATTCCAAAAAATCATGAAGGGAATGTACAATATTTGTACCAAGCTCCCGAAAAGACATATGTTCAAAGTTTTGTTTGATCTCCACCATTCGTTGTTGTAAATAGTTCATGACATACATCATCATCGTTGTATCGACGAGACATACATAAGTGTCCCACCGATGATGTTTACTCATGCTAATGTTCACTCACAGAATGAACTTGCAATTGTCTGATTTAAAAGCTAATCAATGGTAAAATTTTCAAGTTTCATTTAGTATTACTTTTCAAGTGATATTTTTTAAAAACACTTCATCCTTGTGTGCTCCAATGCATTTTCAATAGTGAATTTATGCTTGGTGGCGAGGGGCTCTACCCCTCAACCCTACCTGTATCTGGATCCTACAAGGGGGCGTTGCCCCATCAACCCCCACAAGGGGGATTTGCCTAGTTGACCTCGTCGGTGACTACCACCCCGAGGCCCCTACTTCAATATTAAAATAAATTAAAAAATAAATGGGGCAACTACAACGACCAACTATGCAAATTTTTAAAGGAGATATTCGCCATTTTAATTAATATTTTTAGTGATTATTCACTAGTATTCGCCACTATGATTATTATTTTTACTAGTTAATCATTAAGGTTCACCATGATTTTATAATTTTTTTAATACTGTGCATAAGATTCGCTAGGAAAAATAATATTTTTTTCAAATAAAAGGAAATATTTGCCAGGATTTTACACCTTTTCTGAGCGGGGGGTTTCTTAAAGTTATCCCTAGATGAATCTGATAAAGGTAATGTAAGTGAACATGAGTTTTTGTTTATTTCTATCAAGCAAAATAATCTTGTGTCTACTAAATCTACTAGTTTTACAAATGTGGAGAAATCCCTAGCTACTGAAATTGAAGAGGATGAATGGGTAATTGATAAGGGATGTTCTCATTATATGACAAGGGATATAATATTCAATTCGAGGATGGAAAGTGTATAATACTGGGAAGTTATGGAAATGTGATTGCTTTAGGTACAAAAGCAAAAGGTAACATCTTTCACTTGAATGGTACTAGTAAAAGTTATCTAATTGCTCAAGTTGATGAAAGTTGGTTGTCGCAGATGAGAATGTATCATGTAAACTTTGACAATATTACCACGATAAGTTCTACTCAGGCAGTGAGAGATATTCCTAATTTGGTAAAGCCTACTAATCCCATATGTAAGGAATGTTAGTTAGGATAGAAAACAAGAATTTCATTTTGGAGGAAACAACATTGTACAAATTAATTTTTGGGACTTATGCATATTGACTTGTGTGGTTGTGCTAGAATAAGAATTATACAAGGAGATAGGTATTTCATGTTACTCATTGATGATTATTCTAGATTGATGTGGGTTACTTTTTTAAGGGAGAAATCTTAAGCTCTAGAGACTTGTTCAAGATCTTTAAGGTTATGGTTGAGATAGAGACAGGTCAAAAGATTAAGTTTCTGAGATTAGATAGATGTGGTGAATTCACTTTATGTGAGTTTAGTTCTTTTTGTGAAGAACATGGGATAAAGAGACAATTATCTGCACTATGGACCCCTCAACAAAATGGAGGTGTGTAAAGAAAGAACAATATTGTTCTAGATGTTGCTAGGACTATGATGCTTGAAGGAATTTTTCCTCATATCTATTGGAGAGAATTTGTGAGTACTAATTTTTACATCCTCAACTAGGTACAAATCAAAGGTCATACAAGTAAGACTCCTTTATAGCTATGGACTAGTCATAAGCCTAGTGTTAGATATTTTAAAATCTTTGGGAGTAAATGTTATATCAGAAGAGAGGAAGATATAGGAAATTTTGATGCTATAAGTGACGAAGGGATCTTTCTTGGTTATTCTACTAAGCGCAAGGCCTACCAGTGCTACAACAAGAGATTAAGGAAATGGTTGAAAGTGAAAATGTTAAGGTTGATGAATATGTTGCTAGACCATCCAAAACCAATGGATATGATTCTAATGATCAAAGTGATAGTACAAACAAAGTCCATTTCAAATCAAGTTCAAATCATTTTGGGGAATCAAGAAGATCAAGAGGAAGGAGAAACAGATGAAAGAACAAAAGAAAAATCACAACCTGAAATTCAAGAACACCCTAAGTCTCTAAGGTATGTGAGATTAAATCATTCAGAAAATAAAATTATATGTGATATGAACAAAGGTGTCAAGACTAGGAAAAGAATTGCAAAAGAATATCATTTGATTTCAAAGACTGGGCCAAGTAATGTCAATGAAGCGTGCAAAGATGAACATTGGATTGAAGCCATGAAAGAAGACATACATGAAATTGAGAAGAAGAATATGTGGACTCTTGTTCCTAAACCTAAGGACACAAATCTAATTGGAACTAAATGGGTCTATAGAAACAAGCTAAATGAAGAAGGTGAAGTTATCAAAAATAAAGAAAAATTGGTGTGTAAAGGATACTCTCATATGGAGGGAATTGACTTTGAAGAGACTTTTTACCTTGTTGCTAAAATTTAATTGGTGAGACTGTTTCTTGCCTATGTTACTTGGGTATGTGCAGGATCATGATGGACCAAAAAGTGGCGATATGTAAGCCATTTGATGGCCCATGCGGCTGATGACTTTTTTTTTTTTACCTAAAATTGATGAAATGAAAAGGGTTTTTAGAGGAGATTCTCAGCTTCCACCAATATAAATTATGCTTTACTTTGATTTTAATAAATTATTATTATTCATTTTCTATTAGAATTACGAATAAAGTCCTGATTGATACGTTGATTGAAAAAAATCTATAACTTTCAAATAGTATCACATTTTTTGAATCCAAAACATGTGTCACATTCTATGCTTCGCATACTATAGGATTAAAAATAAAAAAATTGAATTTCATGAATTTTTGACCAAGTTAAGGTGGTTAGACAGACGCGCTTTTATATTGTTTAAAAGTTGTAATAAAAATTCATAATTAATTATTTACTTGGAAAACAATTATACAAAAATATGCATCACATCAGGACATGAGTCCTTTACTTATATCTAAAAGCTTATAAAAAAATATTATCATTTTACAGTGGTTAGGGTGGTCAGACAAACACATACTTCTTATTTTTACCGTGAAATTTAAATACTACTACATTGAAATTTCAAATTTTCACCAAATAGATTTTATTTTTTTAAATAAAGGTCTGGTAGTTTAGAAAGTACATTCAATTTTCTATAGATTCTATTTTTTACATTTTTTTGAAATAATATAGATAACTTATTCAATTTTTTCCATCAAGTTGTCTACCTCTGATTTTCTTGTCTTTTTATTGCCACTTAAGGGCCTAATTTTTCAATGATGATCCTGCACATACCCACTTACAAAAACTACAAATTTTATTAAATGGATGTCAAGTCAGCGTTTCCAAATGGCAAATTGGAAGGATAAGTGTATATTGAGCAACCTGATGGATTCAATTGACTATTTAGGGAGATATGGTTTGTCGGTTGAAGAAAGAATTGTATGGACTCAAACAAGCCCTTATATCTTGGTATGCTAGATTGGACAAGTAGTTACTGAAGCTAGGATATTAATCTATATTTCAAGACTGATGATGATAAAGACTTGTTTGTGGAAGTTTTTGTTGATGATATCATTTTTGGAGGAAATGATGGTTTGCGCAAGAAGTTTGTTAATGAGATGTAGAAAGACTTTACGATGTCATTATTAGAGATATTAAATTATTTTTCTAGGATTTAAAATTACTGAATTAGATAAAGGGATCTTTAGATATCAATCCAAGTATGTGAGAGAACTACTAAAGAAGTCTGGTATGGAAGATTCAAAGCCAATTGGTACACCCATGGTGACTAGATGTAATTTGACAACAAATGATGATTCTCTGAAGGAAAATAAGACTAGATACAAATCAATGATTGATAGATTTCTTTATTTGATTCGAACTAGACCTTAAATCATGAATGTTCTATGCATTGTTTCAGTATTTCAAGCTAATCCTAAGTGTGAACACCAATCCTATTTCTTCACAAACACAACAAAAAACCACATTAGTGAGCTCATATGCAAGATAAAACATGGATTCCCCATGAAATCCATTTACAAATACTCAAAATAGGAAAATGAATGAATAAAACATGAAATGCAAGTAAAATCTTAATTAGGTATGCAAAATATTGATCCCATGGGGGAGTTGGTTCCAATTGGTGTGTTAAAATTGGCCCCTTCCCAAATCATTTGTAAGCTTGATGATGATTGATCCACTTTGGTTAAATTTCTACATAATCTAGCTAAGAACTTGATAAAGATGGATGAAAATGTCTATTCTTGAAGATAAATTTGAGTATAATAAGTTTACTCAAATTGTGGATGTTAGAATGAGAGGACGAGTCTCTCATTTATAGATTTCCAAATTGGAAGATTGAAGGATTTAGGTGAATGTGGGACAAAATACTAATAAATGAGAAGAGGCCACTTTTCCACATGTGATTGGAGGAGGAATGAACACATTTTGGTCAATGTGCATGATAAATGCTATGAGATTCAAATTTGAAATTTGAATGTGACATGTTGGAGGGAGAAGGAAATGGTGTTAATTTCACTTGGTTGAAGGCCAAGGACATGTAAGAGGCATTAAATGCCTTGTTGGAAGGAGCAAGCCCATTTGAATTCAAATTTGAGGGAAAATTTCCCTTTTATGCCATGTGAGATAAAATAGGAGATTTAATAAATCAAAGTAATTGATTTATTCTATAAGTCATAGAAGCTAGAGGAAGGGATATAGATTAGGATAAAATTAACCAAAGGTTAGCTAGTTTGATGGGAGATTAGGAGATGTGACAATTTTTACTTGAATTTATGAGTTAATTTAAATCAATAACTGAGAAGAAAGATTTAATTAAATAAATGGTTTGTTTTATTTAACTAAATGGGATAATGTTAGATTAAATTAAATAAGGTTTAATTTATTCAATTTAATAAGAGAACTTTAGAGAGTTGATTTAAATAAAATGAACTATTTAAATAAACAAAGATATAAGGTTAATTAAATTAAAATGTTTAATTTAATGAACAAAGGAGAAAGACCTAATCAAATAAATAATGATTTATTTAATTAAGGGATGAAAGGTAATGATAAGCTAAGAAAATGATTTGGGATGAAACGATGTTAGTAAACTAGGATCGAGTGGATGTATATTTTCCATGTCTACATTTTTCCCCTCTTTATAGCACTATTGTTGATGTATTGGTTCAAAGAATAATATGTTGTGATCAAAATTGAAAAAAATTCTTATTTTTTGAATGCCCAATGTTGCCCCAGTGGAAAGGTTAAGCTGGTGTACTACCCCTTTCGAGAGATCGAGTGGAAATGTTCAATTTTTCGATCGAGATCGCAATAAAATGTGAGAGTAGTGGTTCTACTAATCAAATGATGAAAGGTAAATCTTTAGAAAGATCAGATATTTGATGTAGACAATTCTAAAACTATGAACCCCAGTCTTATACCTACACAAATCCAACAAACAAACATGTTATTAGATCAATTTGCAAGATAAAAAAAGGATTCCCCATGAAATATATTTACAAAGCTTAAATAGAAAGAAAAATGAAGAAAAATGGAAGAAACTAAATAAAATCTATCTAAGCAAAGAAAACTCTTGATCCAATGGGGGAATTGGTGCCAATTGGTGTGTCCAAATTGGCCCTTTCCCAAATCCTTTGTTGCAATGTTGATGATTTGATGAGTGATCGACCTTGATGAAGATTCAATCAAGCTCCATGATGAAAAATATGCTTAACCTAGCTAATAGTTTGATGAAATGGATGAAACTAGATATGCTTGAGGATGAATTTGAGTATAGTAAGTTTACTCAAATTGTGGATGTTAGAATGAGAGGAAGAGTGTCTGATTTATAGATTTCCAAATTGGGAGATTGAAGGATTTGGGTGAATGTAGGACAAAAGACCAATCAATGAGAAGAGGCCACTTATCCAGATGTGATTGGAGGAGGAATGCGCACATTTTGGTCAATGTGCATGATAAATGCTATGAGATTCAAATTTCAAAATTGAATGTGACATGTTGGAGGGAGAAGGAAATGAAGTTAATGTCACTTGGCTCAAGTCCAATGACATGTAAGAGGAATTAAATGTCTTGTTTTAAGGACCAAGCGCGCTTGAATTTGAATTCAAATTTCAGGGAATATTCCCCCTTTATGGCATGTGAGGCAAAATAGGAGATTTAATAAATCAAATTAATTGATTTATTGCGCAAGTGGTAAAAGCTAGAGGATGGGACATATATTAGAATTAAATTAACCAAAGGTTAGCTAATTTAATGGGAGATTAGGAGATGTAACAATTTTGACTTGAATTTATGAGTTAATTTAAATCAATAATTGAGAAGAAAGATTTAATTAAATAAATGATTTGATTTATTTAACTAAAGGGGATAATGTTAGATTAAACCAAACAAGGTTTAATTTATTCAATTGAACAAGAGGACTTTCAAGACATGATTTAAATAAAATAAATTATTTAAATAAACAAAGATATAAGGTTAATTAAATTAAATTGATTAATTTAATCAACGGAGGAGAAAGACCTAATCAAATAAATAATGATTTATTTAATTAAGGGATGAAAGGTAATGTTAAGTTGAGAGTATGATTCAGGATGAAATGATGTTAGTAAACCAAGATCAAGTGCATGTATATTTTCCATATCTAAACTAAGGAATCTCATGTGACTGTTGTGAAGAGAATTTTTAGATACTTGAAGGTAATAGTTGTTTTTGGCCTATGGTATCGTAAAGATGATGATCTTACTTTGAGTTTCTTTACTGATGTTGATTGGGAATGAGATGTGAATGATAGGAAATGTACTAGTGGTGGTAATTTTTTCTTGGGAAAGAAGTTGATTTCTTTATCTACTGTAGAGGTAGAATACATTGTTGAAGCTAACAATTGTACTCAAGTATTGTGGATGAAATAGATGTTGAAAGATATGAGATTTTTGTATGATGAACATATTGCTACATTATATAATACTTCAAGTGCAATTAATATTTCTAAGAATCTGATGTTGCATTCAAAAACAAAGATATATCTATCAAATATCACTTTTTGACTGATAAAGTGAGTGATAAGGAAGTCAGACTAGAGTATATGACTATTAAGGAACAAATTTCTGACATCTTTATTAAGCCTTATCTTTAGGATACTTTTGAGTATCTCAGAGGGAATTTAGGGGTGATTACCCCTCGTAATCAAAACTAAGATGCAATACATTGCATCAATCTACACATTTCATTGTCATATCCTGATCCCAATTGATGTTGTGGTGGCTGCTACTTAGGAAGAGTAGTGAGATGATTCAAATATGTGGTTTAGATCATATGTATATATTTTCCACTGATTTCAAAGGGGGGAGAAGATTAATGTGATTTTTCTTTGGAGAATTAAGGGAAAGAAGAGTAATGTGAAAGCGGGAGATTGTTGAAGAAGAGTAAGTTGTACATTGATGGTGTTTTCACATCATGTGTTTCCATCAATGCCAAAGGGGGATATTTTTGGATGTTTTGGTTGTGTTGCTTATATGTAGTTTTCATTGATGTAAAAAATATTATCATTAATGTCATTAAGATTGTATATGTCTAGGATATTGAGAAAATTTTAATGAAATATTTTGTAAGTTGTCTGTGAAGCAGTGAAGATCAGTATGATGGAAGGTTTAGTATGTTGATGGTGAGAAGTTGTGGATTAATGAGTTTGTTGAAAATCATATCTAGTTTATTCTCCAGAAAGTTTAGAGGTGTGCATGAAGATTTGAGAAAGTTATGAGTTTTTGTGTTCATCAAGTTATTTTGTTACTATAAATGGTGTTCACGGAAGGAGATAATGTGATTCTGGTAATCTAAGTTGTTGGGTATTCTCTTGTTGTGTTTTTGGATGTTTCTAGAATGTGTTCTATCTTTGTTGAATGCATGCATTAATCATTGTGCTCCTGATCCATGATTTTATCTTGAGTGTTCATTTTCTTCATTTTTATAGTCGAGAGGGTGATTTTAGCATGTAGATATTTGCGAAATTATTTTTGAAAGTCTTTTGTGTTAGAAGACACTATTTTGGGTCTCGACTATGATGTGGCTGAACTTGGTTGATTCGTATTAATAATATTTATTGTTTTGGGCCGACAGTTCGTATTGATCTTATTATTTTGTTGAAGCCAACATGAAGTAATGTAATTCCTTGTTGTGGATATATAAGTGATTTTTTCTTCATTTGAAAGTGTGAAAGTGCAGAGTGTGTGAGTTCTATGTGCGAATAATATTTAGATCATTGAAAGGTAGAGAATAGTGAGAATAAGAGTGAATTTTTTTTTATGTGCTTAACCGAAACTTTAATTAGGCATTAGCAAATGCTAATTTTTCAGTTCAATTATTTAGATGGATTTAATTTGAATTTTTTTGTAGTCTTCCTTTGTATTTGAGCAATGAACTCTAGGTAGTGTTCGTGAATGCATGTGCATTCACCATTTATTCTTCTTATAATTTTAAGAGGGTATAAACTTGTGGACTAACCTCCATCATGATTTTCCCATAACAGGTTTCCAAGTAAAAATATTGTTGTTATGTGTGTTTTTGATGTGTTGTTGATTCATGCTTTCATGGTTATTAATTAGATTTGAGAATAAGGTTGAATAAGGTTAATAAGTTTGAAAATTTGTGACAACTAATACAACCCCCCTCCCCTCTCAATTGTTTTCCCTTGTGTTGCCAACATTAATCATTTACGTAAAATACCCATGTAAAATGACTTATAGATTCTAAAGCACAAAAGTCTGAAAACCCTCCAATTTGCTATAAAACAGAGCTCAACACCATGATTTTTACAATAGTCTTCTATCAAACTAACACCATAATGGCTCTTTCAGCAATGAAACTTAATAAATATAATTTCTCTCACATTTTGCAACACATCAGTTTTAAAATCCTCCAACCTGTAATTAGCAACATTGGAAAATCCTATTCATGGCTGGGCTAACTAATTTTATCACTTTTATAGTTGTTTGTAACAAATCCTAATTAGACAAGAATTTACTTATTAATCTTGTCAATTCTATAAATGCATATTGTAAAATAATATATTTCATATTAATATAAAATAATCTTTAAATTAAATAATTAATTTAAATATATATTAGTATTTTTATTTTTTTTAAGAATTATAATTTAATGAGTAAATTTATATTTAAACTTTGATCTTTTTATAAATATTTTTTTAAAATTTTAAATGGTGTAGTTAATCTTATCATTCAACCTATTTATTAAATTTATACTTATATTTTATATACAAACTCGGATTATTTTTAACATTCTTTTAGATTAGTGTTATAAATTGATTATTCTTTTCATTCTTTATGTAAAAATAGTTAATTTTTTTAAGAAATAATATTTTTTAAATGTGCTAATATAATAATTACGTTTTTCAATTTTACAAAGTAAGATTTTTTTCATCTTTTTCTCACTTCTTTTTTAGGTTTTTTGACTAGGTTTCCAATTTTATAAAGACTTTGGTCTGTTTTTTCATTTATATGACATGTAACTTAACTTCCACATAAAGTGATATTTTTTCATATTCTTTTAGGTTGATGATTTAAAGTGGTAATTATTTTGATTCTTTCACTTATATTTTAACATTTCTAAATAAATTAGAATTTGTGCTATTACTCTTTACTTTAATATTTATTTATTTTATTAGGAATTTCAATAATCACTCCACCTTATTTAATAAGTAAAATAAAATATTGATATAAGTAAGATGTTTTCCAATTTCTAAAATGTGAAAAAAAAAAAATCACACAATTCCTTACCCTTCTTAATATATAAAAAAAGACATGGTTTTTTTTTTAATATTAAAAGTAGGGAAAATAGCCCGTGAACCCATGAGTTCATTAAAAAAAGAAAAAAAAAAGAGGCTTAGACACTTCAATCCATTGAACAACTGAAATAAGTCGCACATGCCTTAGAGAAACAAAAGCATAAATAAAAAGAGTGAAATATAGAGAGACACCAATTGTTAATAAAATTGCAGTAGTAAATAAAAGAAAAAAATATATAAAATTGAAGAACACACAAATACACATAAACCCAACAAATTTTTTAAAATGGTGTCAAATGACTACATCCTCTTTGAACAGAAGATAGATCATTGTATTAAAATTCAAAGTCATTCATTCTTTGTTAACATATAAATATATATTTATCATCCAACTGATATACACCCCAACACCCTCCAAGTATAACATTAGCAAGTAACCCATGAATGACTATATCTAGCATCAACTTGGGAGATGAAAACATGCAAAGGTTGATGCATAAAAAGGAGATAGTGGTACGTGACATGAATTTTAAAAATAGTAAAATATTGGGCTACACAAAACAAAGGCATTACCCCAACATCAACCGAGCACAAAAAACCATAGAAGAGAAAGCCAAAGCGCAATAAAAATTGAAAAACATTGTCACTATAGATAGTATATATTTCTATTTTTTAAGTGTGAATAAATCTTTTGAATGGGGAATTCGCATATTTCTTAATACATATAAAAATGTAAAATTGTGACATTATGATAATCATGTTTTCCAATTTTACTACAATATAAAGGCTCTATCTTAGCTCACACAACTTTTCTAACCTCTTTAAATTTTTTAATCTTATATATAAATTATTAACGTAAATAATAGTAATTTAAATACATAAACCAGATTTTTTAAATCAAATTTCAAAAATTATGTATATTATATTTGGATGGATGTTTGAACACCAAGAATTTTGAGTTGTTTCTTAACATTCCATGTTGGGGTTGAGGGAGTATTTTATAGATGTTTCTCTAATTTTTCCATGGATGGGCCTCGACTACATTTATTTTTGTTTTGAACTGAAATAGTTAATTATTATTTTTATAAAGTAAGAAATTTTATCTCCTATATTTTTATTTTTATACATACCATTTGGTTATTAATATAAATTATTTAACTTAGTTTATCTTCATTTTTATATTGATAATAAAATTGTGTATTGGTTCAATTCTTGATTTTTCAATTAAAAAAATAACATTTACTTGCTCACCTTATCAGTTATTAAAAATTTATGACATTATATTAATTAAGGTTTAAAATGTGTCAAAGTAGGATTTTTTTCAACCTCTTTAATTTTTATATATCATTTACATTAAAAATAAATTTAAATACTTTTGACTTGATTTTTATTTTTTTTCAATCAACCTTTTAATGCAATTTATAGTTTTTTCAATATTTTAATACTAACAAACCTTATTTTTTAATTAGATTCACTATTTTTTGTCTATGCTATATTATTTTTTTAGCAATGGATTAGGTTCGAATAGGTCACTTCAATTTATATTTATTTTTAAAATGGGTACAATTTTTGGCCCATATGATCACATAAGCCTTAACAAAATGAAAAATCTCATAAGTGATGATATTGATACTATGTGTTACTCTCATTTTTGTTGGTTTATTTGAGGAAATGAAATGTAAGTTTCTTTCCTTCTCTCAAATAATATATCTTATCTTGATAGACTTGGATTTCCTCTTGCTTTTGTATTGAAATTTAAGGTTTTTACATCTCATTGAGACTACTTGATCCCAAAACATGAATTAAATTAGTGAGTTAACTTGAACCATGCCATGGAGATTTATTTTATCCATTCTCCTCTTTGTAAATTTTTTGAGTTATTTCTTCTTCCTTTAGCCAAAATCACTCCTTGTCCAACTTATCTATTTAAGATAACCTTTGCATCTCTCTTTAATAATTCCCATGTGGATAACGAAATATTCACCATCCATAGACAAGATAATATAAAATTTATTTATATACTAAGCCATGATTTGAAATTATAAAGAGGTATTCCAGTAGGGCTCCAAGCTAATCCAACCTTAGAGAACATCATTGCTAGAATTTGGTTGTGAAGGGGTAGGTGACCAATAGGTGGTTGAATTTTTTTTAACTTTGTCATAGAAATTCTAATTTGAAGCAAAATTACAAAATCAAGATTAAATTTCTTTCAAATTTTTTTAAAAATATGATGGTTAAATCTATGAAAGGACTCTAATTTTAGGGAGATGATGATAATGCTATAAAATACATGTTGACTTATATCTCTCTTGTGAGAAATATTTTACCACATTGAATCTTATCTTAAAATTTGGTTTTTTAACTTCAAATAACTCCATTTTAGTGTATAATACTCCTACTTTTTGTAGAGTTTATAATTTATTATCTTTTCTTTCTTGATTTCCAACTAATTATTTATAAATATTAATAGGTAAAATATAAATCATTATAATAATTAGATTTTTAGATTAAATTTTTGTGGATGGCTCGCTCTGCTTCGATTATTTTGATTCTCTCCAGTTCCTTTCCTATGAGAGCGGAAGGTGGATTCCCTCGTGGTGGAAAGATGTATCAAGTTTTCCTCACTAGCACTAGCCCTTGGGTGAGGCCCATGCTATTTTTCATTCACATGGGGATTGTTCTACTCTGAAGTCTCACAACTACTCTTACTCAGATGCATCCTTTAAACACCATTGGCTCGATTTCGAGGCGACCCTAGGTCTAAATGCCCAAGCTAAGATGATGGATAGTGTTCCACATACTTCCAGCTCACCACCAAATGATGTTGGTCAGGTATGTTCCCCCTCTCACCCTCACACCTCTCAACATTCTCCTTTCATCACTCCACTTAAATTCCCAAGATCTGTTGGACGACACCGCAAATGAAAAAGAGGTGTAGCTGATGGAACATGCCCTAATTTGGAGATTCTTGTAAGTTTGGGCAAAATTAAGTGACCTACACTCCTAGATAATGAACAATTGGAAAGCACACTTGGAGGATGAAATCAGTATTTACCCTTGTGCAAATGGGTTCTTCATATTGGAATTTGAATCAATAGAATACAAGGAATTGATACTTAATACTGGTTTATGGTTCTATCAAGGTGGCATCCTTTGCATCAAACCTATGTTCCCCTCCTTTGATCCACGATCTAAAACATTTTCTTCTACTTTTCTTTGGGTAAGATTTCCCTATTTACCTCTATAATTATTGGAGATTGGGTGCTTGAAAGTGATAGCCAATGGATTGGGAAAGTACCACAACACTTATAAAGAAACAATCAACTACAAAAGCTCTACTTTTGCTCGCCTCCGTTTTGAATTTGATCTTTCCAAAGGTCGTCCAGATGAAATTTCATTGAAGGTTGGATATAAACAATGTAGACAACCTGTATATTATGAAAGGATCCCATTTAGGTGTAGAAAATGGTACTCAACTACTCATAGTATCCCGAATGCAACAAGAAACAAACCCGTGTGCATGGCAACAGTGTCCTCAATCAACCCACCTATTTGATTGGGGTTGATTTTAGACATTATGTCATTAATCTGAATGTCAAGGATGATTCACCTCGCTCCAATGCTAAAAACGAGTTGCTCCTATGTTCTCCCCCATCAATGGCTCCTCCAATCCATTTTCAAGAATGTAAGCCTGATGTGGGATCTATGGATGATAACGCCTCTCCTCATATTGTAAAGCTTGAAACATTATCGAAGAACTCTTTCTTGTGGTCCCCTGACACTGCTAGGGGTATTACTACTAACTTAATTTGTGAGGGATCATCATTGGAAGAAATGTTTGATCTGCCTTGGACAAAGGTAAAGAGAAAAAAATATCTCTCTTTCAGTCTCAAACATTCAATGGCCTTAAGATTTGCCAAAGCCAAGGAGAAAAGATGAATCTATGTTTTTTGATTCCCAATCTTGGGTTGTTCTGATTTTTGGTAGTTGTAAAGTTTAAGTTCTATTCCTCTAGTAGATTTTTTTTCAGCATAGTTGTTGACATATTGCACCGCTTGTGGAAAGGGTATGATTTTTTATTTGTTTTGATCTTTATCATGAGTGCTACCCCCTTGGTAGCACTTACCTATAAAAAAATAAAAATAAAAAATAGATTTTTAGGTTTTATAAAGTAATACATTTTATCTCTTATGTTTTATAATTAAAGATCATCTAATTACCACTATAATTTTTTGAATTATTTTACTTATATTTTTATTTTGGGGTGAAGCCACAATAGTGGTTTACAATTCCAATTAAGAAGGAAAACTCACAAAAAATCACCCCATGGAAAAGAATTACTTTTTCGGGGTTGGAATGAACTAGATGGGTCAAGCCAACCAAAAAGGGGTTCGAGAAAACCCATTAATTACATGAACATAAAAAATCTGCATGAAAAACCCTTTTGGGAAGGGGGTTTAGTCAAACCCCCCATTTTCCTAACGTTTGAAAAAATTCACCAAAAAAACCTAATTTTTTGCACTTTGGAGCTCGGTTTGAACATGAAAATGGTGGAGAATTCACAAACCCAAATTGACTTAGGTAGTCCTCTGAACGAGCTATCCAAAACATATAATTTTGATATGTTTTGGTTTTTTTATGTATTTTTTTTTTAGTTTTTTTAAATATAGGGTTTTCACCAAAAATGAAGGTCTCTGTTATGCACATGTGGAAAAATAGAAGATTATCAAAAAAAATATTGAAAAATATGAGTACACCAGATATTGAAGTCCTTGATCTAACAAAAAAAATAAAATTGAATTTTGATATATTAGAAAAAATTTACACATTATATTGCTGTGTCAGAATTATAATTGGTTTGACTTAAAAACTTGATTAAAGAAAAAATATTCAATAAAAAACTATCTAACCAAGTGGAAGCACTAGATATAAGAGTTAAAAATCTAAATTCTAAATATTTAGAATGTTATCCTTCATGGAAAAAAATTTATGCGTTATACAGTGTATGTCACTTTCCAAAAATGTTGTTTTATGAAAACAACCAGTTTCATGGGAGATCGAAAGAGAAGTGCAATCTAATTCCAAAAAAAATAAAAGGAATATTTTTAGAATCTCCAGGAAAAAAATTTGAAAAGACTTTAGTTTGCATAATCTTCAAATTCCTCGAAGTTTATCTGCTATAGGTGCCCGGATGTTAAGATTTAATTAAAACTAACAATTTAAGTGTCTAGTTTGGCCAAAAAACCACTATTGTGGGATCACCCATTGATAAATATTTGATTAAAATTTGATATTAATTTGTAATCTCCTATCCTAGGAAAACACCAAATGTTGCAGTAGCATAGTATACCTTAAAATTTCCACACACTGACTATTTCTCTTCCCTCATCCCAAAAGTAGCTTGGCTTGTCAATAGTAGCACCACCTCACATCAACTATAATAAATAAATTGAAAATATAAGCAAATGTAGGAAAAATTTTCCCTTCCTAATTAGAGGCTTTCCCAATCTATTAAACAAGTGATAAGGTAGTTACTATAGGCATCATTTCCCATACCAAAAAGGGGAAACCTCAAAACACACATAACCAATCTTCCTCGTGTACAATATCTCCATCACCTACCAACACTCCAAGAGAAGACATACTAGAGGTGCAAGATATGCTATTTTATAAGGAACCCTTCCTTTAAAAGACTAGGAGTGGCAATAGATTGCCCAAGTCTATGGATCATAATATAGAAATACTTATAGGGATCACTCACCAAGATGGAACACATCAACTGCCATAAGTGAAGGATCTTCCCAACTCCTCTTCCCATCAGGAAAACATCACACACTCTTAAATAGTGAAAATGAATTTTAATACCCCTCTTCGGATCCACTCACCCTTAGCAGGCACCAACCACGGAAAATATTTCCCAAAGAAAAATGAGGTAAGATTTAAAGAAGGCCAAAGAGATCAATTGCACAAATAGAGAGAAAAAACTCTCAGAAGACAACTACAACACCCCTAACGAGAGATCATCCCCCCAAAAGAAAGAAAATCCAAGATGAAATAGCTAATGATATCCAAGTAAAAATGGATAAAAATATTAGGTCAAGGAGGGATTGATTTTCTTGAGAAAAATGAGAGTCCTATATTATAATGTTAGGGGTCTAAATGCCCCTAAAAATATATACTTGTTAAAGGATCAGCTAGACACTAGTGAAAGAAGAATTATTATTCTCCATGAAAAAAAAATCACTAATGACCAAGGATACGAAGTCTTCAATAAATGAAAAAATGGCACTTTATACATTCTCCAACATAAGGTGCTTTAGGGAGCCTAACACTATTGTAGAACAATAGGAATACCTAGGTGGAACTAATCTTCTCATTGCAACATTAGATTCTCATCAGGATAATTTGACCTAAGTTTATAGCTCATTAATATTTATGTGCCTACATCAACAGTAGGGTAAATGTTCCTCTAAGATGCTTTATCCCCAATCTTATGAAAACTAAAAGAGGATAAAAAAGTTTTGGGAGAGGAATTTAATATAATATTGCACACTACAAAAAAGGGGGCATAAACCTCCCATGGGCTATGGAACACTTCAAAGACTTCATATCATAAAATGACCTATTAGACTATCCTCCCCAAAATGGGAAATTTAAAAAAATAAAATTATTCATTACGAATGATTGGATAGGTTTTTAATTTCTACATATTGGATTGTAGAAATAGCCCCCTTGAGTTGTTTATTCTATGTTTCTTGTGCTCAAATCAATTCCGCATAAAATTTACCCTAGATTTACCAATTACGCGCCCAATATCATTTTTTAAGTTCCAAAAAATGTGGTTTAGAGTTCCCCATTTCCTACCTCAACTTAAATATTGGTGCAAAAATGTAGTTTATTTATTTTTCTTGATAGTTTTCTATCTAAAAAATAAGTTAGCATATATAAAATAGAAAATCAAATCTTGGAATGAGAAAAAAAATCAAAATTAATTTTCACAAAAATATCTCTTCATGCTCAAGTAGATGAGATCAATGTTCAAATTATACAATGTGGAATGAATCATATCCTTCAGCTTACAAAAAAATATTTGGAACTAGAATCTAGATTTTAACAAGAGAAGAGATATATTAGAGGTAGAAATATACAAAACTCTAGTTCAAAGAAGGGGATAAGAACACTAAATTATTTCATATATTATATAAAATGAAACAAAAAAAAAACAATATATTCAATATTACTTCCCTTTTAGGCAACAATCTCAAGGTAGAAAAAATTATCATCCAATAAGAAGCCAACTTATTCTAAGATCTACTAAGTATATTAGACCACCAAGCAACCCAAGCATGAAACACTTTTATTGATTAAATAATTAGGGTAGGGCCTTGATCCCTTACAAAATTAGCAAAATAGTCTAGATTAAATAACCAGCACACAAGAATCACAAAACACAAAAATTCCTCTCCCCAAATAGTAGGTAGAAAAAGATGAGTCACCAGTAATACCAACCTAGAAGTAGCTAAAAAAGAACAACACTAGCATAGGAGCTAGCAACCATATACTTTATTAAATGAAACAATGACCTTATTATACTTTTTCTTTCAATTTACAACTATCCATGCTCAATTAGAAACAATATTAGAAAGATCAAAAGGGGAAGAATCCCCTTTATAATAACACACACATGAAACAAGACACGCATAAGGTGAAGCTTTCAAATCTAGTAATGAAGCAACAATTTTTAAATTTCAGCCATCCTTTTTCAACACCAAATAAGTAGGGCCTCAAGGGAGGCATCACACCTAGAGAAAGGAGCAACCATATTTAAAAAAAAAAAACAAGTTGAATCTACATTCTTCAAAGTACGAGCAGCAGGGGCCTCAGGGGAGGAAACACACACAATATTAGAAGAAGCCTTATCTAGAGACATAGCCACCTCCGGAGGAGTAGCACCATCAACAACAAGATTACTCTTCTTCACAAAAGGAGAAGGTTGTAAGAAATTCTCACAATCAGAGGACTAATTAGTAACAGGGTTCACAGTTATATTCTCTCGAAGTGAATTCTTCCACCAAGTAGAGGAAGAAATAGGATGAGAGTGATGATGAATATCATGATTGAAGTTCCCAGTAGCAAAAAAATGTCTAAATCAGAAAGGAATGCCTTCATAATCCACTATCTAGGACCAAGAAAATCCATTAACCTGAAGGATAATCTCACCAAGTAAAGCTTGAGATAAATCTAACTCTACCAGAATCTAAGTGTAGGAGGTGTGAGTGAAATTATTGGAAGCGCTATCAACACTCAAAAACCTGAAAGTAGTGTTTCCAATATCCTCAAAAGAAGAGGAGCACTAGAAGTCTAAGGGGAGATATGGCAATCTCATCCAAACAAGCATTACATCAGTGGGTTCCTTGAAAGGGTTAAAGGAATGAACCCAAGGCTTCATAGACAGGGGATGAGAGACCCATACCCACAAACCATGATCTAAAATTACTTGTGTATCTTTAGCAGAACAAAAACCAACAACAAAGAAACCTTCATTAAAATGGTAAATTTCCATTGTACCTTCCACCAAAGGATACCAATAACTAGATATCTAGAGGTGCAAATCAGGGAGGGAAGGACATAGGCAAAAAAACCTATAAATAAGGGAATTTTTCTATTAAAAGTCCATACTAGTAAAGACCTCCTTTCCCAAAGAGACAACAAAGGAAACACTAGCACACCACAAAGGTTGCACAAATCCCACCCCAACACACTTAGACCACATAACATCCATAAAGGAAACTTTAACAAGGATCTCTATAGTAGAGGAACTCACTTGAAACCCATTGGCAGGAAATTTTTGACCAATTGTTCAAACCACACCCACAATTAGCAAAGAGACCACAAGAGGTGAGAGATCCATAATCAGATCACAAGCAAGCGAAAAAGAGGTTGGAAAACCTTCACAGGAAAATAGGAGCAGTGAACAGGGGAGCAAGAGCAAGAAAACTTTGAAATTTTCTTAGGGCGAGAGGAGTAGGAATGATATTCATTCATGATGATCTCTATAATATGATTAACCAAGAGGGTAAACCCACAAAAGTGTTTTACAATTCCAGTGAGGAAGAAAAAGTTACAAAACAAGACCCCATGCAAAAAAAAAAGGTTTTTGGGGGTTCGAACGAACTTTTGGTGCGAGTGAACCCAAATGTTTTTCAATAGAACTCCCCTTCAAGCAAACCCATTTAATGTCAGGTCCCACATTTCCTTAAAAAAAATTTAAAAAAAAATCTTGTGGAAAGGGGGTTTGAATGAACTAGTATTTTAATGAACCCTGGTTTGAGAGAACCCTCCTTTTCCCCCATTCTCCCCCTCTAGCACCAAAAAAATCAAAAATATTGGCCTTTGAAACTTGGGTTGAGGATAAAAATGGAGGAGACTTCATAGACCCAACTAGATGATGGTAGTCCTCAGAACAAGCTATCTAACAAATATACTTTTAATATATTTTGGTTTTATTATGTATTTGTCTTTTAAGTTTGATTAAACATAGTTTTTTAACCAAAAATCAAGATCTTTGTTTTTCACATGTGGAAAAATAGAAAATTATCGAAATAATATTCTGAAAAATATGTGCAAGCTAGGTATTGATGTCTTTGTCGAGCAAATTTTTTTTTGAATTTTGATACAAACAATTTTTTTATGTTGTATATGGTTCGTCTATGTTTGAATTGTAACTGGTTTGACTTCAAAACTTGATTAAGGGAAAAATATTCAATAAAACTCTATGAAACTAGACGAAAGGGCTAGATATCATAGTTACAAATTTATATTAAAAAAAGTTAGAATTTTATTCTTCATGCAAAAAAAGTTATGTTGTATATGGTGAGTGTCCTCCTTAAAAAATTTATTTACTCAAAAAACCTATTTTTTGTAGGAGATGGAAAAGGAAGTGTAATCTAATTCCTAAAAAATTGAAAAAATATATTTAGAATCTACACAATTTTGATTTTTGAAAAAAATATATTTAGAATCTACAGAAAAAATGTCACAAATCACTAGTTTGCATCATCTTCAAATTCCTCATGGTTTAGCCGCTATAAGTGCCTGCAAGTAAATATTTAGTTAGAAAAAATTATTTCAGTGTCCAGTTTGGCCAAAAATTGTAAACAAGTATTGTGAGATCAACCAAGAACTAAGCATGAAACACTATTGTAGATGACTTTATTCAACATATCTCATCACTAATCTCTAAGGAAGAAAATTCACTCTTACTAAAATTATTTACACTTGAAAAATTGAAATAAGTGGTCTTCTCCATGCCATAATAAAATGCTATATGTCTATATGGTTTTACGACCATTTTCTTCCAAAAAGGCTTAGATATCATGGGGAATTATATTCTATTATCATCAAAGGAATCAAGGATAAACTTTAAGATCTTCATGAAATTGAATAATACCTTTATAATGCTAATCCCAAAAATTTAGAACTGCTCTACCTTTATTGACCTCAAGCCCTTATCATTGTGTAATACCATATATAAAATATTCTCTAAGGCTATCAGCTCTAGACTAGTCAAGATCATACTAATAATTATCACAAATGAGCACTCACGAGAAATATTCCTAGGAAAGCTTACAATGGAAGGGGCCCTAATAGCCCATGAAATATTGAATTTCATCAAGGAGAACAAAATCACAACAATGATTATCAAAATTGAATTGTTGAAGGCTTATGATAGGTTAACCTGCTCGACTTCCTCCAAAAGGTTCTCCAAAAATGAGGTTTATCAAAAAAATGGTGTTGTTGGGTTTTCTCTTTAATATCATAGTCCAAATTTTCAATTTTGATAAATGCTAGCCCAATAGGTCTCTTTAATTCCTCATAAGGTATTAAACATGGCTATTCTAATTTCAAACATAAACATGACTCACTCATTATTTATAGATGATACCCTCCTAGTTGCTAAATCTAATGTTGAAGAAGCAAGAGGAATAAAAATGTCTTACAATACTATTGTGGGGTATCAGGCCAAAAAAATAATTATAATAAATCAAGGATATTCTTTTAAAATAACTCTCCACTAATGTCTACACACATTTTATCAATTCTTAATTTTAAACAAGATGAATTTCCAAGCTAGTATCTATTAATCCCATTATTTTCAAGTCCAAATAATCTTGAATTCTAGAAAAAAAATTTATCTCAAATGAAAAATAGAATCACATAATCAAAAGGAATATGGTAATAGTGACTAGGAAGTTTACACTAACCAAAGAAGTTCTTTCAACTCTCCCCAACTATGTTATGTTAGTCCTGAAGGTATAAAAAACAGTGCAAGAGGATATTGAGAAATACATAAGAGAATTCCTTTGGTAGGGGAACCTTGACAACAAGAAAAAGAGTAAAATTCTACTAGTTTCATGGAACAAAATATGTGAGGGAAAAAACATGGAATAGGTTTACACAACTTAGAATCAAGGAACTTGGCTTTGGGAGCCAAATTAGCGTGGAATGCTTTTACAAAGCTACATTCTAAATGGCCTAGAATTATTCAAAGAAAATACATGAATTCCATAATCCCTAAATGAATTTTAACAACTTCAAATCCCCTAGAGGGAACCAAAATGTGGAACTTTAAATAATAGCTTGCAAAGATATTATCATCCCTTATTTAACCTAGTCCATAAACAATAGAGCAAAATATATGTTCTAGGATGACTCTTGAAATGGCTTCCCACCACTATCTAATATTGATGGCATAGTGGAAGTTAAAATATATCTAAAATACCATCAGGGGTCAACAATAAATGACTATAATTTCCAAAGAAAACTTTCTCTCAAATGTCAAATGGAAAAACTTTCATGGTTGTAACATCCAAGATAATTAAAATTCTCAACTGCCAAACATCATCTTGCAATGTCAAATTTTCTTCTCCATGGATCTTGACAAGCTCATTTGGGTCCTTGCAAGTAAATTAGTTACAAATTTATCCTAGGCTACTCTTTAATTAATAAAAAAGGAGATGTTGAATCAATAAATTGGCCCTATAAACTATGCTAGAACTTTGTAATTCTCCCAAAATCTATCTCATTTACTTGTTTGGCTCTAAATAAATGTATACTTAGCTACAAGAGGTTTGTGAATTTAGGGAATTCTACCCCTTTAAACTATGTATCATCTGGCCATCAAGAATATAACATAGATAAACTTCTAGTAACATGAAAAATCTCAAACCAACATTGGACATGACTCCAAAAGAGGCTAAATTGGGTCACACTCCTCCAAGAATCACTGTAGTCAGTATTTTCCTCATGCCCACTAATGAATTAAGACTCCCTTTTCTCCTCAATTTGGGTAGTAATCACCTCAATTGTAATATGCTACATATGGTGTGAAATAAACAATAGATTATTTAGAAAAATATACTAGGGTAATAGCACAAAGTTGTGTCAGACTTTCAACCAACTTATCAACATAACTAAATTTATGTATTTCCACCTAAAAATCAATTTTGGTAAAACATATGATATTGTAAAATTAATTATAGCTAAGTTAGATGTTTCAACAACTTTTCCAACAAATTGCTTAGGCTAAATTCATGTGTACCACTTTAAGGCTAATTTACCAAAAAAAATAAAATTACTAGAAAAACTTGAGGGTTGAATAATGCCTCCTCATGTAAATAACACTTTTTTATAAGGTAAAACTACCCTTTTGTAGATTAATAAGTATAGTTTTGAAAAATATATCTACTTCAATAGTTTACTTATTATTTACATTTTATTTTTTATTTTTACTAAACGAAGGTTCTCAACACAAAATATTAGGTTGATTACCATGCTAAGGATATATACAAAAACTTATTGAAAAAATTAAAAATAATATGAGGCGCTAGATGAAATAATCTATATAAAGATGGTATAATTTTTCTCTATTTTAGATAGATATTTGATATGAAAGTTGATGTCAAATGGAAACTTCTATTTTTAAATACATGCACATTTTAATATTTCTTGAAAAATATACATTTATCAAAATTGAAGAAAAATATGTCAATGCACTAAAGTTTCAAGTTATAAACACACACAAAAAAAATTACTATGAAAAGATTGACATCTCATGTAACTTCATTTTTTAACATTTTATCAACAACTAAATTATAGTGTCAATTTATTAAAAACTATTTTAAAAGAGAATTATTTTTTTTAAAAATATAAACATAAAATATACAAAAAAAATACACATTTTACTAGTTTAAATAATTTTAAAATTCAAAACATGTATGCCACCTTTTAGTGATTCAAGTTTAAAATTTTGATAAGTGTTGGTTGTTTTCTTTATAAAGTGTGACTCAAAGAAGTGCAATATAAAATTGAAAGGCTCATCTCCAAGGTAGTAATTTCTTATATAAATAAATCAAATAACATAGCCAAAATGATTTCAAACTATGATGAAAACTTATCTTCTCAATGGGAATTGATTAACCCCCAAACCTAGTCACATGGGTGTAGTGTAGAAAATTATACCCCTTTCTAGGAGAAAATACAATTCACACTTTTTGGCACCTATTTTGGTTACCTTTTCATTAAAGCATTTTATCATGTACCCCTAATACCCCTTTATAATGTATCCCAAGGCCTATTTAACTTAATTTTGTTTAATTTCCGACACCACAACTTGCATTGAATAAATGCTAGGGATCAAATTAATGTGCCTACATTTAAGGAGTCATGAAGTTTTAGGTCAAGATCCATTCACCCATGGGTGAATGGGTCCTCATGAAGTTCCTTGAACTCAGATTTTGGTATGTTTTTGGTGGAATTTCAATCTCTCAAATTCAAATTTCACATGTCAAATTTTGATATTTTATAATTGGAATATTACATAGGAAGCCTATAAAACCAAGTCTCACATTCATTTTACACTAGAAGAGGAAAGACAAGAATCAAGGAAGGGAAGTTAATATGAGATCAAGCATTCAAGATCAAGGAGAAGAAATAAAAAGTACTTAGGTAGCATTTGAGTTGTTTTTGCAGGTCTTTAAGATCCTTCTGATATAAACATCAAGCATTTCCGAAGGATTGATCATAGTTGCCTATACATTATCATGATGGATTCTAGGTTTTGGGAGATGAAATATACATTAAATTAAGCTTAATGACTTGTTTCCTAAGTGATTCTATCTTCTATTATCTCTCTACTCATCCTAAGGAAGGTATAATTATATTTTTGATTGATTAAGGTGATTTGAGGTCTCCTCAAATAAGTCTTCATCATTATGCATGTTCATTTAGGGTGTAAACACGAAAATTTTAAATTGTTTCAAACAATGACCACACTTATATTGTTATCCAATTTAAAACAAGAAGATACAACATTCTTATGTAATATTCAATCATAGTACCCATGCAAACAAGCTAAAAATAACCAAATAAACTTAGATGAAAGCATAAGAGAGAAATATCAAACTCTATTCCATAGTGGGGGTGGTGCTCCTTATGATGTGGAAAATATGCCCTTTCCCACCCCCTGATAAGCTGAAAATGACATTGATGCCAAGATGCAAGTTCCTATAGTGCAAAATGCATGAGATTGTAGATAATTTTGAAGGAAGAATGTCTTGCATTTATAGATTCAAGAGTTGGAGAATGAAGGATTTGGATGAATGTGGGACAAAAGACTAACCAATGAGATAAGGAAACTTTTCCACATGTGATTGGAGTAGTAATGAGAAAATTTTGGATAATGTGCAAGTAAATGCTATTAGGTGAGTTTCAAATTTGACAAATAGTTTTAAATGCATGTGGTTGAGAGATTTTGGGGGGAAATTTGTTTGGACAAAAAAGTCAACAAATGGAGTTAATGAGAGAATATTCCCTGGGAATATTCCTTGCATGGGAAAATAGAGAGAATTAGATAATGAATTAAAATGAATTTCATGTGCAAGTGGGTGGGTTAGTTAAGGGTTTAGGTTTGACTCAAGTTGAGTGAAAAGCTAAAGAATGGTAATTATGATTATGAGTTAATTAATTCAGATTAATTAACTTGGAGGAT
Source organism: Sequoiadendron giganteum (assembly GCA_007115665.2). Taxonomy (NCBI): domain Eukaryota; kingdom Viridiplantae; phylum Streptophyta; class Pinopsida; order Cupressales; family Cupressaceae; genus Sequoiadendron; species Sequoiadendron giganteum. The sequence continues at coordinate 194,151,988 of CM021107.1, read as the reverse complement.
TTTAAAGGTTTTGATATTTGATTTAAATAATTTTTATTTATTGAATCAAATAAGAAGAACTTAAGGACAAAATTAAATAATTTGATTTATTTAATTAACTTGTATGATGAATATTAATGAATTAATCAAATAAATGAATTTATTTGATTAATAGAGAAAATTATGTTAATTGAAGCGGGATTAGATGCATGATGTTAGTTAGGAATATTTTCATGTCCAAATTTTTCCCTTGTTTGAAGCAATCTACCAGTTTCATTGATTCAAAGAATGGTGCCGCCAAGATCGAAATTAAAAAAAAATCTGATTTTTCGGATGCCCCAGCAGAAAGAAGTACATTGGTACATTGCCTCCTCAAGAGATTTAGCAAAAATTTTAGTTTGAGGGTCAATCTCATCACAAAGAGGTTCAAGATGCATGTATGAATGGTTAGAATAACAAATTTATATGATGATGATAATGTAAATGAGATATTTTTAAGATGCTTAGAATAAAAAAATTCTATATTATTTGAAACAACTTAAATGATTATGTAATGTGTGTGATATGGATGAGACAAATGATGTTGTCCTATGACAATATGATGTGATTATATAGGATGGGAGTGTGGATTTTTTATGAATGCATTATGGATGCATTGATGAAATTATACTATGTTAGTGTGAAAGAGGATGGAAGAATGAGACGAATCAACCCTCGAATGTGAGAATATATAGAAGTACAAGTCTGTGAGTCATTGATACTTTATTAAATATGATGATGAATGATGATGATGTATTTCTTATCCAAGGATGGGAGAGATAAAGAGAATGAATTACCTTATGCTTGATAACACTCATAGGTACAATGTATCAAGGTAAAAATAACTGGGATGGTGTCGCACCTAGTGTGATGGACTTCGACTTGAAAATCAAATATGAGTACTCCTATTCAAACCTAACATACAAAACCTTATTCAAAATGCAGTTCAGATATTCTAAAAATCTCAGACCAAAACATAGAAAAAAATCCTTCCTATGTGTTCAACAAGACATCTAAAACACCTTTCCTACAAACTAAACAAAGCATGCATGACCATGTTATAGTACAAGAACATCCAACAAGAGTAGTAGATAAAAAGATAATGATCATTGCCCCATTCATTTCTCTCTAAACCATTTTAATTAGGTATCATCGAGAGGCCATTGGAATGAATGCAAAATAAGATAAGTCAAAAAACTAAGATAAAGTAAACATACAAGCTAATGTTCTTCATATCGCTAGCCAAGACTAAACTACAGTGATGCTTGATTTTGATGTCCATTATAGGAACAATGCATCTTAGGACATTTTGTGACCAAATTATGATGATATTGACTGGATGATAAGCTATTGGTACTTCGAGTTGATTAACTTGTTGACTTATTAACCTAAAATTGAGACTTTGACAATTAGGTTTTACTTTTAAACCTGCTAGACTTGCTTTCGATTTTTTTGCCAAAGGGTGAAAATCAAGGTGATTTATTATGAATGAGGTTATTGCGGGTGAAATCGAGATGAGACAAAAGCACCATTCTGGTTTTTTTCAAAAATTTGGATGTTTTTGGTATTTTGAAATTTTTTGAAGCGTTTTTGGGATTTTGAGGATTTTTACAAATGTTTTGATTTTCAATTTTTTTTTTTTAAAACTTTTCTGAGATTTTATGAATGTTTTTGTATTTTTTTATCTCAGGACTGATCAAGGATTAGCCTTGCCTATATTTAAGCTCAGAGACAACATAGTTCTAATTTCATGTTTTTGACTTTTTTTTGACTTTTTGACCTGTTTTTAGGATTTTTGATATGTTTTGGATGTTTTTAGATTTTTGCATAATTTTGATGATTTGGATATGGATATGTGATGATATCATTGCTCTATTTTGAGATTTTGTTGAAAACCAAGCTAGGATTGATTAATCAGATTGATGGGTTTGATGTTGATAACATTGTTGAGGATACGCAAGAATGCAAGGATAGTGTTAAGTGACATGAGGATTGGGAAGGATATCGTGAGATGGATTGGTTGGATTTGACTAATCAAGATTGATGATGATAACATTGTTGAGAATAAAAAACAATGCAAGGATAGTGTTAAGAAACACAAGGATTGGGAAGGATATCCGAGATGATGATGGATTGATTAGATTCTAATTGATCAAGATTTTGAGGCTTGATTTGGAACAAAATTATTTTGATGATTTGATGTAACGTTGAAGTACACATTAGATGTGACTAATATTGATTCTCTAGATTGATGTTCTATGAAAGATAAATCTTGATAAGGAAAATCTTCTCGTCAAGATATGCCATGGGCTAGTGATTTAGATTTTTTTCTCACAAATGCTTTACCAATTTGATTTTATGGTTTCCAAAGTTTGGATTACCACATATGTTGGAGGATATATATCTAGACTTATTCTCGAAGCAAGAAATAAATGTATTCCTTGAATGTCTAGCAATGTATGGAATTCAATGGGTGGATGCTTAGATTAACATATGAGAGGATATATATGGTAAGCAAGCAATGGATTCCAGGGATTATCTTGCAATAAGATAAGGTGTTTGAGTAGAGGATGCTCATTTGGATAGTGCTTCATGGCTTAGATAATGTTGGATAGGATAGGACCAGTTAAAATGACCCATGTTAATATGTTTACCATAAGAAAGTGTAAACTATGCACCAAAATTTTGTCAAGCTCAAGATAAGGTAGATAGATTATAGTGGGTTGGATAAATGGTTCATAGATGAATGGATTTATCATGGATGTGATGGATGGAATGCTAGATTTATTATGGATGGGATGAGATGTTCCCAACTGAAATGGTGCACGTAGATGATCTATTCTACACATCACGCCTATTTGCCAGGTTTTCATCATGGTACTTGTCAAAAGCGCTGCCCATGAGGTTTTCACTAAAGGATGATTTTTATCTTTACTATTTTCCTTTTTTTCTAAGTTTTTATTTATTTTTGGATTTTTTTTTAAAGTATTTTAAGCTCATGTTGAATAACCTCCTATAGACATGCAAAAAAAATTTCATACATTAATCATATTTAATCATATTTTCCTATCAAATAAATCAAGTTTATCTTATCTCCTAACATTGTCACACTTCATTAAATAAATCAAATTATTTAATTAATCTCCTAAAGCTCTTCCATTTAATTAAATAAACCAAATTTTTTAATTAAATCTCTAAATGATCATTTTCCTCTCATTTTATTTAAACAAATCCAAAAATCTAAATCAAGTGTCACATCACCTAATAATCATCTTAATTAATCAAATCCATAATTAAAACTAAGCCAAACCCATCACATCCTCTAGATTTTCCTACTTGCACAATAAATCAATTTATTTGATTTATTAAATCTTCTAATTTCCCTCAACATGGCCTCTTTAAGGAATATTCTCCCAATTTGAATTTCCCCTCCCACATGACTTGTCCATCCAACAAATAATTTAAGAGCTCTTACATGTCTCTTACACAAGTCAAACTTGACATTTAATTCATCTTTCATCCCATCTAACAATATTACTTCATCAAATTCAAATTTCAAATTGGTACATTAACCAAAATGTGCACAATCCCCATCCTCTCAGATCTTGACAAGTGGCATCTTGTCATTGGCTCATGAATGATCCCACATTCATCAAAATACTTCACTCTCCCAACCTTGAATCTATAAATGGAAATAATTTCTACATTACTACAACACAACACAACTTGATGCACAATCTCATGCATTTTCATTATCACTATCATCTTGGCATTCTTGCTTATCAAGTATTTGGAAATGTCTCTCTTCTCACCTCAAGGGACACCAATCCCCTTATGGGATGGTGGTTTGTTAACTTAGATAATATTTACATATTCTAGATCAAACATGTATTTATTCATGTTTTTCTCTTCTATGTTTGATCAACAATTTCATAGGGAGGGTTTTATTTCAATTTACTAAAAATGCCTAACCCATATGTTGGTAGGAATTGTAGATTTTCCTCTCACATTCTAGCGCTAGGAGGGCTCAAAATAGCCTCCATTTAATATTTATAATCTTATTTTGATTTATAACAAATAGGCTGAAATAGAAGCAGGGACAACTGGCTAAGAAGGAACTCTATGTGTTTTTGTTTTGTTTTAAGTCTCTCTTGTACAAGTCGAAATAATTTTGTAAAGTAATCTCTAAATATTGAGATCTAAAGGCATCTTTAAGTCGTGACTTACTTACACTCGACTGGAATTTTGATTTTAGTTTTACCATTACTATTACTTACTTTCACTTGCACTCATAACACATAGGGCAATAATTACATTTTCTATCTCATCTCATTTTTTTTTAGATTTAAACAGTTAAATCCAGCCTATGCATATCATGGAGTTGTTATAGCCTCTAGGATCGTATTTCTCTGAGAAATTTTTTCATACAAATTCACGTGCCTTTCCTATGCTTCAACCTTTTACATATAGACTTCTTGACAATTTTATGGAATTTAGTTTTGCACCTGCAAATTGCATTTGCTTAAAATAATTTCTAATGCCCTCTTTGAAAGATTTTTCAACATGATTTACACCTGACAATAGTATTTCTTGAAATTTTATAAAATATTTTTGTACAAATTCATTTGCATGTATGTTACAATAAACAATCTATGAGATCATGTTTTGTTTAAAAGTTTTGTTACACAACTTACACCATGTGTATGTCTCCACTTTGCATATACATATCTATCGTGGCACTTGCAACTACCACAAAAAAAAAACAAAATCCATCTCCACCATGCCTTGACAATGTTTATGATGTGTTTGAAAGCTTCCATTAGTGGTGTGAGCAATGAGGATGCAGGAAAAAGGCATCCTTTAAATAGTTCGTGCATGATTCCTGTGAGCATGAAAAAAATTTGCAAATGGCTTAAACCTCAACACTTGTTAGTATGCTAAATTCAAAACCAAGCAAAAAGACCAATGCTGCTATGAAATAATGCATTACACATCACAAACAAAGTGACCAGACTAATCAATTGAAAGCATAAAAGAAGCACATTGCATACCTATTCTATATTGGATTGGTCCAACCTTGAGTATGTGAAGGAGCCCTTTCCCAATCCTTTGAAAAGATAAATGATTAAAGTAAAATGTTGTGATGATGGAAAAAATTATCTCCCAAATGAAGAGAGTAACTTCGCATGAGATTATGTTGTGGTTGAAGGAGAGAAACCTTGAATATATAGGTGAGATTGAAGAGAGGAGAGGCCTAGTTGAAGAATGTAGGACTAATCCCCAACAAATAGGAGAGAGCCACTTGTCACCATGTGAATGGGCCATGATTGTCCAAGTTTTGGACAATGTGCCCATTTGAAATTTGAAAAAGGCATTAAATGCATGTAGTTGAAGGATTTAGGGGGAAATTTATTTCAACAAAAAATTAAAACAAGGGGAGTTAATGAGGGCATATTCCTTGGGAATATGCTTTGTGGGGAAAATAGTGGTTTTAATAAATCAAAATAAATGACTTATTGTGCAACTGGGAAAATCTAGAGGATGGGACATGGGTGAGGCTAAGCATTAATCAGGGATTTGATTAATTATGCAGTTCAAATATTTTAGATATCTCGGACCGAAACATAAAAAGCCAAGCCTTCTTATGTGGTAAAAAAGACACCTAAAACATCCTCCCTACAAAGAAAAAAAACCATGCATGACGAAGTTAGTTTACAAAAATATCCAGCAAGCACAATGCATAAAAATACAATGATCACTGCCCCATTCCTTTCTCTCTAAATATTTTTGTTTAGACATCATTGAGAGGTCCTTGGAATGAGCACAAAATAAGATAAGTCTAGACAAGACCAAGATAAAGTAAATAAACAAGCTTATATTCTTCGTACCGCTAGCGAAGACTAAACTACAGTGATACCTAATGCTAATGTTCATCACATGAAGGTTGCATTCCTAGGACATGTTGTGAGCAAGGTTTTGATAGGATTGATTGGATGATAAGATATTGATACTCCAAGTTGACCAGCTTGTTGATTTGCTAATCTAGACTTGAGACTTTGATGATTAAACGATCACTTTAAAACCTACTAGAATTGTTTCAAAATGACATACCAAAGGATGAAAGCAACAATGATTTATTATGAGCATCGATTACTATGGGTGAAATCAAGATGAGACAAATGCACCATTTTGGGTTTTTTCAAATGTTTGAATGTTTTTGATGTTTTGAAATGTTTTCAAGCTATTTTTTTAATTTTGAGATGTTTTTAAAAATGTTTTTGGTATTTTTGAGATTTATGACCAATAAACTAACTTAAAGACCTATCATAGGGGTCTCGAGATCTGATCCATAGATTAGCCATGCCTACATTATACATGCAGAGACCACATAGTTTGACTAATGACAAACTTGACTTAGTGATAAGATGCACAAACGGATTGCCATTGCGACCGATGCCTAAAGGATTGACCTAGGGTGTGAAATAAATGCGAAAAAGGATTTCCATTGTGACAAACGCCTAAAGGACTGATCTAAAATGTCTCGGGGGATGATCAAAGATCAACCATGCCTATGTTCAAGCTCAGAGATGACGTAGTTCAGCTGATGAATCTATTTTTATTTTTTAGTTCTTAACATGTTTTGGATTTTGAATGATTTGGTTTTTTGAATTTTTTGATGTTTTGAATGTTTTTGAATTTTTTGATGTATTTTTTATTGTTTTTGATTTTTTGATTTTTTTGAATGTTTTCAGATTTATGATTTTTAGGAAGATCATGATAGTATACATGAATCTGATCGGATATAGGTACATGAACATGCCCCTAGTGTGATGCAGTAGACTACTTTGATAAAGTCAGGACAAACTGAGCTTAGGAATATGCCAAGTAGTACTATGGTGGAACATGATACGAGCACAAGATCACACTATGGTACAAATGCGAATGGATGGTGGATTGATAGATGGAATCTAATGGATAAGTGAGTGCACAGAATAGGCCATGAATATTTTGGTGCATGGAGAGTGGTTTATTTATGCTTGGCACCTATTTGCTAGGTTTTCACCAAGGTACTTGTCCAAAGCGCCATCGAAGTGGTTTTCACCAGAGGACGATTTTTCTTTACTTTTTTCAATCCCGTTTCTGATTTTTTTTGGATTTTTGTATTTTTGTTGTTCTCACCAAGACGCCTGTTTGCCAAGTTTTCATCAAGGTAACCATTCTTTCAGGACATTTTTTAATTTTTTTTCATATGTTTTGGTTCTATAGCTTGCAAGTTCTTAGGCATGGAACTTTTTGAGATGATATTTGTTCAGGGGCTCCTATAGAGGCTCGCCTTCTGGTGTTGATAGTTGATATGCCCCTAATTTATAGCTTGTTTTGATGATGAAAGTTCCCAGGCAATTGGGTTCAAATTTTCCTTTGCTTTATGGATTTGGCATGTTATTTTGATTTTCTTTTAGCAAAAGTTCACCTATTTGGAAGGTGTGTCTCTTGATCTTCTTGTTGTAGCTATGCTTTAGGTGTTTCTGATAGACTTTTAGATGGTTGAGGGCATCCATGCATCATTCATCTAGTAACTCTAGCTCATTTAGTCATGAGACCCTGTATTCTTCATGTATGATGAGGTTTTCCAATGATATTCTCAGTGATGGGAGATCGATCTCTATTAGGAGGATGGCTTATGATCCATAGACCAGGGAAAATGGGATGGTGCCTATTGGCATGCAGATGCTAGTGTGGTAGGCCTATAAGGAAATATTTAGCTATAGATTCCAGTCATGACCAGAGTCATTGACTATCTTTTAAGGATTTTCAAGATGGTTTTGTTTGTAGCTTTTGCTTGGCCATTGCCTTGGTGAGAGTCTGGATTGGAAAAATGATGTTGGATATTTAATTTGTGGAAAATTTCATGCACATCTTGATTATTGAAAGGTGTCCCATTATGAAAGATAATAGATTGGGGACACCGTATCAACAAATGAGATAGTTCAAGATGAACTTAGATATTTACTTTCCAGTTATGTAGGTCAATGGAATTGTTTTGACCCACTTTGTGAAATACTTTGTGGCGGTGATGATGAATTTTTGGCCGTTGGATAAGGTGGGTGTTATTTTTTCAATGTGATCGAGCCCCCACTATGAAAAGGGACAAGGTCTAACAATAAGATGGAGTTCCTGAGCCAGTTCATGGATGAGGTCTCCATGTTGTTGGCACTGTAAACACTTTTTGACAAAGTTATGTTCCTCTCTTTCCATTGTTGGCCAGTAGTACCCTTTCCTCAACAACTTCTTACCCAAGGTAATACCACTCAAGTGTGAACCACAAATTCTGTTGTGTACCTCAATCAGAATTGTTAGGTCTTCCTTGAGATTTTAGCAACACAGTAGGGTTCCTCCAATGCTCCTACGATAGAGAGTTTCTACTATGATGACAAAATGGGTGGAATTTTTGACAAAGGCTCGTTTGAGGTTTGGGGTTATGTTAGTTGGGAGGACTCCTATTTTCATGTAGGTATAGATGTTGTGATACCAGGGATCATCAATACCAATGAGCTAACATAGATATTCAGACTCTGGTTCCTCAAAATTTGGTATGAGAAGCTACACTACCAAGAATTCATATTTTGTAACATTGTGAGGGATATCCAATAAGGATCCAATTGTTTCCATGGCATCAGGTGCTTTATGGTTAGCCCTTGGTATCTTATCAAAGGTAATATCAATGAATGATTCTTTGAGGCTCTCTACTAACTTCTTGTATGGTGTCATCTTATCATCCTTATTTTGGTACTCCTTGCTGACTTGGTTGATAATAAGTTGTGAATCACTATAAACCTTTAGTGCCATGATTCACCACTATGCTACAATCTTGAGACCTATGATTAAAGCCTCATACTCTATAATTTTTTTAGTGTAGGAGAATGCCAATTTTTAGGATCTAGGAATACAATCCCCCTGTGGGGTTATGAAGAAACATCGGCCCCTGATCCATGTTGTGTGCATGAGCCATCAAAGTAGAGTTTCCAATGATTAGAAATGTTGAGATTAAAGATGAATTCATCTAGAAACTCTGATATGAGTGGATTCTTTGAATAGATTCAATCCTCTACCATTTGCTCCACATATTCAATGTCATATTTTCATAGTATCATGATCCACTTAGTTGTCCTTGTTGTGAGAATTTCCTTTGATAGTAGATACTTTAGGGGATCGATCTTTTCAATCAGTTTGATCTGATGAGCCAACATGTAGTGCCTAAATTTTTTGGTTGCAAACATGACTACTAGATAGGATTTTTCAATGAATGATTAATTTAACTCATGGCTGACCATTGTTTTATTGATATAATAGATGGTCCTCTCTATCCCATTTTCATCTATTTGAGCTAAAAGAGAACTGAGGGCTTCTATTTTTGTCAAGATGTATAAAATAAGTGGTTTTCCTAGAATGGGTGGCATTAACACTGGTGGCATAAGTAGATATTCTTTGATTTTTCTAAATGCATTATCAAAATTGTCATCACATTTGTATGCTACTCCCGTGTGGAGTAGATGAGAATATGGGATTTGCTTATCTGCCAGGTGTGTTATGAACCTATGGATGGATTAGAGCCTACCTTGTAGACCCCTCAACTTGTTTAATTTCCTAGGTTTTTCCATATCGAGGATTGCCTTGACCTTGGCAGGATCTACCTTGATTCCTCTCATTGATACTATATATCCCAGAATTTTTCCAGATTGTACCCCAAAGACACTCTTCTTTGGGTTGAGATGGACCTTATATTTTTCTAATCTGTCAAAGATAGAGCTCAAGGATCCTATGTGGTATTGTATTTTTTTGGATTTTTCCAATATGTCGTCTACATATTCTTCCACTATTTTGTGGACCATGTCATGGAAAATCAGTGTCATTGATCTTTAGTATGTTGCACCTGCATATTTCAACCCAAATGGCATCATACTCCAATAGTAGGTGCCCCATGGACATTGAAACATTGTCTTATGTTGGTCTTCCTTTGCGATCATGATCTGGTTGTACCCTAAAAATCCATCCATTAGTGGTAGCATCTTGTGTCTGCTTGTCATGTCCATTATCATATCAATGTTGGGTAGTGGAAAATCATTCTAGGGACACACTTTGTTTAGGTCTCTAAAGTTTGTGTAGATACAGATGCCCCCATTTGGTTTCAAAACTAGCACAAGATTGGATACCCATTATAGATAATCAATTGGGCATATGAAGGCATCTAGGATTTTCTGTAATTCTACCTTGATTACCAAGGATATTTGAGGGTGCATCTTTCTCAATTTTTTTCTCACAGGCTTTGCCTCTGGGTAGACAACTAAGTGATGGACCATGACTTTCAGATTGAGACCCGACATGTCAACGTAGGTCCATGCAAATTTCACGTTTCTTTGTCTTAGGAATTCTACTAATATTTCTTGTTCTTCAGATAGAAGTGACTCAGCATAGAAAGTGATGTGTGGTGCTGCTTTTATTCCCAAATTGATGGGATTGCACTATTCTACTAAGGCTTTCGATTTTCTCTTGATGAAGTGTAAAAGGGGGAGATTGAATCTTTCATCCCCCAGCACCTCAAAGAGGTTTTCAGTGTTGGTTGTGTCCTTTATTTTTACTATTCTATGGTTAGAGAGTGCCATAGTGTTGTTTTCACTCAATGACCTTGAGCTTATTCTCATTGTTTTTCTTTTGCGACTGAAGGACTCAATCATCTCCCCATAATATGCTTGTGTGTCTAGTGTGATGTTGAATCCAAATTTTTGATCTCCACGCGGTACTGTATCCCTTAGTCCCATGAATTCTGAGAGAGCCTCATCATTTTTGAATCTGTCTAGAATTGGTGGTCCTCATTGGTCGTAATCGATGAGTTGAGGGTAAACTAGGTTTATATTGTGAGTTTGGTGATCTGACTCAATGGTTTTGGTACTAATCATGAGTAGGGAGGATTCTTCAAAAAGCATGGGAAGGCCTATTATGGTATCCTCATCATCACTACTACTACAAAAATTAGCTATGTCAAAGGTGAAGTTGTTTAGGGGAAGACCTATGGATATGAGTAGTTGAAGGGCAGTTGTTGATAAGTAAGGGGGAGAATTGACTGCTCTATTAGGAGTACCTCTGCCATGCATGGTTATAATTAGAGGGGTACATCCAAGGCCAATATTTTTCAGTCGTCTCTCCACAATGATGGGTTCCAATCATCTATCACCTTTCCTTCCAAGGCTTTCATTTTTGTTGTAGCCCATACCAAGCATCATTTTCAATCCTTTGTTAGTTTCATACATGGGTAGGGTTGGTGTGGGCCTTTAATCTTGGTATAATAATATTTCAATGTCTCTGTCAGCCACATTTTCTCGATTGAGATTCCCCCTATGGCCGAATCCAAAAGGGTCTACATTAAAATTTTTGATAGGTGTTTCAACCAATGGTGGTTGCCCATGTGACCTAGGAGAGTGTGGTAACTCTCCTACAATGAAAGCATTTTTTCTAATTCTGTAATCTCCACACCCATTGTCCTGGATCCTGAGTTTGAAGTCGTATATGTTGGGGATGGAGGGTGTATCTATCGTAGAAGTGGAGGCGAGGTTTGATGGGTCCATGTATGAAGTGGATGGGCCTTCATCACTTTTTGGCACTTAGGGAATTTTATAAAACTTGGCTTCCAAGTTTTTGCAATAAGCGAATGGCTCTGGATCACCATGTATTGTGATCTCCTCATTTTGGTATAAGAATTTCACACATTGGTAGAATGTTGAGGCGAATGCCTTCATTCCATGGATCCATGGGAATACTACGAGGATATTGTAGGGAAAGTCAAGGTTGAGGACCTGACATGTGGTTTCCATAGTTGTTTCCCCTACTTGGATTGGGATCTTGATAGTTCCTTGAGACACTCTTTCCTGGTCATCATACACTCTGATGGTGATTCCTTTACTTTTTTTGATGGATTCCTCTAAAATTCCCAAGTTCTTTATGAGTTTGAGCAAAAAAATGTTGAGGCCTGTGCCTCCATCCACCAAGACCCTTTTGACCTTCTTCTTGTGAACAAACACTTGAAGGTGGAGTGCACAATTATGAGATGGTTGGGCAGAGAAGTCTTGATCAGAGAAGGCGAGGAGATTTGGGTTGATGATTTTACCAACCATATCCTAGAATTATTTTGTATCAAGGGTAGTGGAGATAGTAGATACAACTAATGCTTCATCAAGGATTTTCCTATGGGTGGCAGAAAATTTCAGTAACTCCATGATGAAGATTTGAGCAGGGGTTCCTTTTAGCTGGTCAATGACATTATAATCATAGGGAATGACTTTTGGATTCGATATATGGGTCTTATATGGTTGTGATTCCCTTGCAATAGTAACCTTTCTGTTGCATGTGATGACATAATCAATGTTGGTTCCTTTGATTCTAATGACAATGATCATTTCATCTACACATGCGATAATGTATTTGTATACAAGGTTTGTACTAGCATACTTTTGCTTCCCTTTGGTGTTCGCTTGGTTTTTTCCTTTATTATTTCCCTGACTATGATTGAGCATCAAATTTTTGTATATCATCAAATCTTGATTACATGTCGATTGCTCAACATTTATGATGTTCTTTGCAATGAGATCTTGGATGTTCTTCAACTTCATACAATTGGTAGTCGTGTGTCCCTTGAGTTTATGATAATCACATAGGAGATTTTCATTGTACCAAGGTGGCTTCACCTGGGTTTCACTGTAATTATCATGGGTCAGGACCTTGATGATGCTCTCATTGACCAACTTTTTCATGATGGACTCAATTGACTCCCCAAGGGCTGTGAATTTCCATTTGGGGGGAAAATTGTTTCATGGAGGTGGTCCTGATCGATTATTGATATTATCGATCTAGTTTTGGGGTGGTTTTTGGTTCACCACATTTGGTTGTGTGTTACTTTTTCTTTTGTTCTACAGTTCATGATGATGCATTTGATTATTTTGATTGGGAGTGTAGATGACAACCTTGGCATCCACTACTCCATCGTTGGTGAGATTTCAGTTTTTCACCCATGTGCAATATTTTTCATTCTAATTGGTGGATAGGTGACTATCTTGATGTTCAAGATAAGTGGACATGCTCCCTTGTGTAACAAGAGATTGTTCAATATTGAGTTCCTTCAGGATCAGTTGATCATACATAGTGATGCATTGCATCTTCAGATAAAATGCCAAGGTTTTTTCTATATTTGCAATGATGGTACATACTTGTTGATCTTCTTGCATTTCCCACTTGATTTTATTGGCCTTGGCTCTCCATCATTAGACAAAGGTGGTGAATGATTCCCCCTTACTCTGTTTGAGTGTCGAAAGTTCTTCAAAACTAACATCGACAGAAATGTTGAATGCATAATTTTGGAGGAATGCATCTTTGATCTCTTGAATTTTTTTGATTCCCTTAGGGAGATGAGAAAACCATTCCATGGCATCATGAGACAAGCTATCAGGGAATATCCATATTTGAGATGTGTCATTGTAGGTGAATTCCATGCAATGCACCTAAAACTCCCTAATGTGATCTTCGACGTTTCCCATCCCATGATATTTATCAAATTTGGGGATTTCGAATTCCTTTGGGAATGGTACTATTGCTAGGGTTTTGTCAAATGGATAGGGAAACAAGTTTCTCAGTGTGTTGAGTGTCTTCCCAAATTAAAGATATAGCACTTGTTGTGAGAGTAGTTTGATTTGTGCCATTACGCCACTTTGTAGATCAAGAGGTGGAGTGAATATGTTTTGAGGTGTGCGATTGACAAATGGGAGTTCATGTGATTTTGTTGTAAGATTTGGTGAGAAAGTGATACTTGTGCTTGTTGTTGAGCCAACAATGCCTATTGTTGGTCTTGTTGCTACTATTGTGCCAACAACACTTGTTTTTGACCACGTTTTTGTACTACCATCAATGCTTGTTTTTGTTATGCCAACAACTCTTGTTGTTGGTCATATTGCTATTGCCAACAATGCTTGTTATTCATCGTATTGTGGTTGTAATTAATAGTCTTGTAGGGCTTGTTGATATGCTTCTTGTTGCACTCTCAATTGTACTTGGTACTATTCTTGTGCTTGTGCCTATTGAGCTTGGAATTGGGCTTGTGCTTGAGTGTGCGCTTGTTGGATTGCCTTTGTAATTTGAGAGACATGTGTAGCTTGCGTAGCTTATGTGGATTGAGTAGCTTGAGCGGCTCAAGTTTCCTGCATAACTTGAGTAGTTTCTTTGGATTGTTGTGTTTGTAACAAGGCTTGCGCTTGTGCAACTTGTTGTGCCTGTTGTTTTGCTAATTGCGCTTGCATTTGCTGTGTGGCTAGTTGTAAAACTTGTTGATTTTGGAACACATTTTGTTGGGAAACTTGCCGAGAAGCTTCCAACATCATGGTGAATGAAATGGTTGTATTGTGCCTTGGTAGCAATGGTTGTGGATTGGGAAGAATGACGACCGTTGTGATGAGTGGAATGGTAGTGTTAGTGATCAAGGTTTGAGTTATGGATGGTGCAATTGAGGTGATCTATCCTTGCAAAACCATACTTCACGGAATGAGATATTTTTTAATTGTTTTGGTTGTTTAGATGCTCGTCATCTATTATTGTGATGCAGATGAAAATTTTGATTAATTTCATAAGGTGTTCTGATTTGAATAGTTGATGCCAGGAAGAGGAGGAAGACCTAACCCGGGGGATTAAAATACACATGGTGAAATCCCTGGGAATGATGATGATGGATCCAAGATTCCCCCTACTCCAAACAAGTCACCTTCTCCTTGTGAGATTGGGAGAGAAGTTTGGATGTCGAGAGGATAATTTTCTGTTGCATAAAATGAAGATGAATTGGAATGATTATGAAACATGAGAGAAATGTAAGGGTGTAACAGATTTACTGACATGGATTGATTTGATGTGGTTCTTGCATTCAACCATTGGTTGTTCACAAGGCAATTTTTTTGGTGTTCGTGAAACATGGCATTTCCCTTTTTAATAACCGACGGGGTTGAAACGATAAATGATATGATTTGGGGGATGTCATGAGTGATGTTTTGAAGTGGAATTGTAGATGCAGATGAAGGTATGATACCAAGAGACTTATCCACAATAGTGCTTACATCAAAGTTAGAATGGAATTTAGCCCCTTCTTTCGCTAACTCAAGCATATATTGGGATGGTATAATCTCAGCATGGCACTGAAAATTTAGTGACTCTCAAGGTTTCAAACCATTTTTAGAAGTTTTGATTATTTTATCCCATTCTTAGTGATGTCCTCTAAATGACCTTCCTCTTGAGAATTTTGACATATTTGAGCAAGATTGATTGGGAGATCAATTTTTATCATTGGCTTGAATTTTGTTTTGATTTTACTTAGATCAGTCGAAATGGATTTTTCTATGTTTTCCTCCATGTTCTTCTTGCGTTGAGATCGAGTTTGAACCATAAAATGAAGATCAATTTTCTTGAATGTAAGAGATGAACCTCTAACCCCTTAGATTGGACTAAACCTTAGGTCTGAAGAAATAAAGAACTAGGATAATTGAAGGATCTAAACGATGACGAGGATGAGACAAATGAAAGATGAGTAATAGGGATGAATGGAACTCTTGCGAAAACTTGAGGGAAATGATAAACTTTTAGGAATTGATTGATTGATTTGTGATGGATTGATACTTTGATTGTGTTAAGTCAAAAATAAGTGATAATGCACTCATAAACTTTAGGAAGTTGTGTTATCCTAGAGTAAATTTGTACATGGGAGGATGGTTTGACTAACTATGTCAAGTCAAATGAGTTGATTATAGATTTGATAATTTAGCTAAGTGTGTTAAGCAAAACAAAGTGATAATGAACTTGAAAACCGAAGGAAGTTGTGCTATCCTAGAGAAAACTCGTGCGCAAGATGATAGTTTGACTAAGTGTGTTAAGTGAAACAAAGTTGTTTGATTTCTCCTATAAGCTTAACATAAATGATGCATAAAAAACTTTTGAGAGTTGTTGGTGAGGTTATTTTTGACTTATTTTAATGGTTGAGAGGTGTACAAAAGTGATTTATTTTGACCCTAGACATGACCTAGATAACCCTTCTTCTTACAATAACTCAGTTTTGAAGAACACACTTGAAATATTATGTGAGAATAGAAAACCTTTCAAAAAGCTCAGGATTTAGTTGATAACAGAACTCATACAAGTCACGGTTGTTTATAGAAACTTTCTTGTAAAATTTATAAACCAATTTATTCTCTAACTTTGGGAAGTCTTTCAAGATGTTCCTCATGAGCTTTTGGACTAAGAATTTTGAACTTGGGTTTCTGGATTTCGATCTTGCGGGAAATCATTTCTGAGAACACATGTGTGGGATCAATTTTCTTTTACCTTTCTTAATGATTTATTTTTACTACAAACAATTCTTTGATTAAATTTTCAAAACTAAATGTTTATGTCTCAATTCGTTTTCATTGTAGAAGGTCCATTATGTGAAAATAAAGGTTTCAAGAGCATATTTCCTTAAGTTGACTTTACTGAAAACAAATGATTATTAAACCCAAGTACTTAGAAACCTCTTAGGATAGAATCCCTAGGGTAAGCAAGAGCACTTAGATTTGTCAAGGGTATTTGTTTCCTCCAAAGGGTTTGAAATTTTGAAGTTCTCTATGAATGTTTGTTTTTGAATGTTTTAGATCCAAGAAAAGTGTTTTGATTCCAATGGCATGCACAACCCTAGGCTGAAAAGAAAATATTTGTTGGGTTCCCACTTTAATAAATCCAGTTGTGCATATTCAGTGTGGATGATTAGATGCTTGACCACACCTGCTCCCCTTACAGTACACACATTTATCGGATCATCAAAGGATAAGTACCCATGAATCTCCTAAGTTATAATTTTCATCTCTATAACAAAAAAACATGTATACATGGGGAGGCTTCAAAGGACATGAATTTTTGTACCAAAAAATAGATAGGATTGTGAGAAAATAAAACCTTTCAATCAATCTCTCAAGGCATACTTTTCATCTCTATAACAAAACTACATGTATACATGGGGCGGCTTCAAAGGACATGACCTTTTGCACCAAAATGACTTCCTGGTCTTCTTCTTGTTGTTGTGCCAATAACACTTGTTGTTGATCGTGTTGTTGTTGTGCCATCAACGCTTGTTGTTGTTGTGCCATCAATGCTTTTTTTGTTGTGCCAACAACTCTTGTTATTGGTCGTATTGTGGTTGTAATTGATAGTCTTGCAAGGCTTGTTGATATGCTTCTTCTTGCACTTCCAATTGTGCTTGGTACTGTTCTTGTGTTTGCACCTATTGAGCTTGGAATTGGAATTGTGCTTGACTATGTTCCTGTTGGATTGCCTTTATAATTTGAGCGACATGTGCGGCTTTCGTAGCTTGTGCAGATTGAGCAGCTTGAGTGGCTCAAGTTTCCTGCATAGCTTGGGTAGTTTGTTTGGATTGTTGTTTTTGTAACAAGGCTTGGGCTTGTGTAGCTTGTTGTGCTTGTTGTGTTGCTGATTTCGCTTGCACTTGCTCAGCAGCTAGTAGTGTAGCTTTTTGATTTTGGAGCACTTTTTGTTGGGAAACTTGCCAAGCAGCTTGCAATGTCATGGTGAATGAATTGGTCACATTTTTCCTTGGTGGTAATGGCAGTGGATTGGGAAGAATGACGACCATTGTGATCAGTGGAATGGTAGTGTTACTAATTAGGGTTTGATTTATGGATGGTGCGATTGAGGTGCTCGGTCCTTGCGAAACCATACTTTGTGGAATGGTGGATGTGTTAATTATTGTGGTTGTTTGGATGCTTTCCATCTATTGATGTGATGCAGATGACACATCTGATGGATTTCATAAGGTGTTCAGACTTGAATGGTTGATGGCAGGAAGAGGAGGAAGACCTAACTTGAGGAATGATGTAGGTGTGAGTGGGGGTGGAAGCGATGAAAATATAGGTGGTGCAATCCCTGGGAATGATGATAATGGATCTAAGATTCCCCCTAATCTAAACAAGTCACCTTCTCCTTGTGAAATTTGGAGAGAATTTTGGATGTCGAGAGGATAATTTTCTGTTGCATAAAATGAAGATGAATTTGCATGATTATGAAACACGAGTGAGACATAAGGGTGTAATAGATTTACTGAGATGCATCGATCTGATGTGGTGCATGCATTCAACCATTGGTTGTTCACAAGGCGATGTTTTTGGTGTTTGTGAAACATGGCACTTCCTTTTTTAATAACTGACGGGGTTGAAGCGATAAATGATATGATTTGGGGTATGTCTTGAGTGACGTTTTGAAGTGGAAGTGTAGATGCGGGCGAAGCTATGATACCAAGAGACTTATCCACAATAGTGCTTACATCAAAGTCAGAATGGAGTTTAGCGCCTTCTTTTGCTAACTCAAGCATATATTGGGATGGTACAATCTCAGCATGGCACTGACAATTTAGTGACTCTTAGGGCTTCAGACCATTTCTATAAGTTTTGATTGTTTTATCCCATTCTCAGTGATGTCCTCTAAATGAACCTTCCTCTTGAGAATTTTGAGTTATTTGAGCAAGATTGATTGGGAAATCAATTGTTATCATTGACTTGAATTTTGATTTGGTTTTACTTAGATCAGTCAAAATGGATGTTTCTTTGTTTCGCTCCATGTTCTTCTTATGTTGAGATCGAGTTGAACCATAAAATAAAGATCAATTTTCAAGAATGTAAGAGATGAACCTCTAACCCCTTAGATTGGACTAAACCTAAGGTTCGAAGAAATGAAGAACTAGGATAATTGAAGGATCAAGACGATCACAAGGATGAGATAAATAAAATATGAGTAATAGGGATGAATGGAACTCTTGAGAAACCTTGAGGGAAATGCTAAAATTGTAGGACTTTATTGATTGATTTGTGATGGATTGATACTTTGACTATGTTATGTCAAAAGAAAGTGATAATGCACTCGTAAACTTTAGGAAGTTGTGTTATCCTAGAGTAAACTTGCACATAGGAGGACGGTTTGACTAACTATGTCAAGTCAAATGAGTTGATTATGGATTTGATAATTTGGCTAATTGTGTTAAGCCAAACAAAGTGATAATGAATTTGAAAACCCTAGGAATTTTTTTTATTCTAGAGAAAACTCATGCGCAAGATGATAGTTTGACTAAGTGTGTTAAGTCAAACAAAGCGGTTTGATTTCTCCTATAAGCTTAACATAAATGATGTTTACAAAAAAATTGAGAGTTGTTGGTGAGGTGATTTGTGACTTATTTTCATAGTTGAGAGGTGTATGAAAGTGATTGATTTTGACCCTACACATTACCTAGATAACCCTTCTTCTTACAAGACCTCGATTTTGAAGAATACACTTGAAATCTTATTTCAGAAAAGAAAACCTTTCAAAAAGCTCTAGATTTTGTTGATAATCGAAGTCATACAAGTCAAGGTTGTTTCTTGAAACATTCTTGTAAAATTTATAAACCAATATTTCTCTAACTTTGAGAAGTCTTTCAAGATGTTCCTCACGAGCTTTTGGACTAAGACTTTTGAACTTGGGTTTGCAGATTTTGATCTTGCAGGAAATAATTTCAAGGAACACATGTGTGGGATCAATTGGGTCTAAAATTTTGATGTTCTCTTTGAATGTTTGTTTTTGAATGTTTTAGATCCAAGAAAAGTGTTTTGATACCAATGGCATGCACAACCCTAGGCTGAAAAGACAATATTTGTTGGGTTCCCACTTGTATACATGGGGTGGCTTCAAAGGACACGACCTTTTGCAGCAACAAATAGATAGGATTTTTTCCTTTGCTAAACAAGGGATTTTAGTTTGGAATTTCCATTTGTAGGATTTGAACCATGCGGCGAGAGACCATTGTTGCCCTTATCGTCGGATCGAACCGCGTGATACTGGCTTTTGTTCCAGTACCCACTTTTATATCTTAGGTAGGAATACACTTGTCCTTAGTCTATTATTGGCTGGATCATTCCCTTGGGTGAGTACATTTTCCCACAAGGTAGGCCATCTAAGATAAAAAAAGAGTGAGCAAACATATTCACAGCTCGATCAACCTTCATTTAGAAACAAAGGAAAAACACACACAATAGGTTTACTCACACTCACAAGATGTTTTGTTTAGTTTTAAATCCCCAATGAAAGTGTGAAGGAAATATTTTAAACAGTTTAATATCACCAAGAAGCTTTTTATTCTCAAGATTTTTGTGAAGTGTGAAAGAAATGAATATTCCTTTTAAATGATATTAATTTGTGAAAAAGATTGCAAAACACACACAATAGGTTTACTCACACTCACAAGATGTTTTGTTCAGTCTTAAATCCCAAATCAAAGTGTGAAGGCAATCTTTTAAACAATTTAATATCACCAAGAAGATTTTGATTCTCA
This sequence comes from Sequoiadendron giganteum, assembly GCA_007115665.2. Lineage (NCBI taxonomy): Eukaryota > Viridiplantae > Streptophyta > Pinopsida > Cupressales > Cupressaceae > Sequoiadendron > Sequoiadendron giganteum. The sequence goes on along the minus strand of CM021107.1, from coordinate 194,131,545 downwards.
AGATTATCGTGAAGTGCAAGAGAAGTGCATATTCCTTTTAAATGATATTAATTTGTGAAAAATATTGCAAAACATGAAAAACACTTGTTCATTTTAGACCATAAAAGCAGTGATTTTGATTCATTTCAAAGCACCAAAATGAGATGTTAAAGTTGTCTTGTTCAATTGTTAAATCCAAACAAAATCTAGTGATTTTCTAAGTTTAATTTAACCAAGTTGAAAAGATCAAGTCAAATGGTTAATTTTAAACCCAAAAAGAAAAGTGAGTTGGTTTAAAACAAAAAATGGGAGTAGAAAATGGAAGCTCTAGATTGTAATCACAGGCATTAAAAAATGCTTTTTCGAAATCTTGATTTCAAAAATTGTGACTCCAATTCCTTTACCTTTGTTTTTGCTTGGTTCCAATGATCAGATCTGATGTCAACCTATAAACATTTACAACGTAAAATAATAGAAATGAAATTTATTTTCAAAAATCATTTGAAATATTTAACATTAAAAATTAAAACACAATTCCCCCAAATAAAGATAGATTTTAGCATTTCCAAATAAAATTTTGATTCTATGATATCAACTAAAAAAAAACCACAAGTGTACTCTCCTTGCACCAAGTCAATCAAGTCACAAAGAGATGAAGCAATCTGCATTTAAGATATTTAAGAAAAATTACATCAAATCTTTAAGAAAATGTTGCAACTATCAACTTTTATCAAATCCCTAACTATCAAATTTTATCAACTCATTTTTAAGAAAAGGACTTGTTGAATAGGCTTTAGAAAACTTCAATCTAATGCAATTGGCAAGTATAAAGCCAATAAACACAAAAATATCTTTTAACTTATGGTTGGTGATCATCCTGATGGTTTTTTCTTGAGAGCCATAAATTATGTCATCTCAATGAACAATGGACCTGTATCTCCATTGTATGTTAACTTCAACCACAACACATAATATGACTTTGCAGTAGTTATTGGAAATGAACCACTTATTTTCCTCAGGATTTAAAACACTTAATGATTTCATCAAAAGGTAAAAATTGATAATGAAGCCAATAAACCAGCTAGCCAACCGTGCCTTCGAAAAGATTTCACAATGTAGGTTGCTAAATAGTAAAAGAATAAAATAGTCCTCTGAGTCGTTTAATATAATCTCAAATCATTTCACCATAAAATAATAGCTTGAAAAGCTTAAAATCTAAATCTTTAACATCTTCAAGCAACTTATGTGGCTCAAAACTTCAAAAAAACCATAAAGATTTGTCATACCCTAGACTATTGGAATTTAATGTTTCCTAAGCCTCTTCTCATCCATTAGTGTCCCTGCTACCTTCACCTACCCGTCAGGAGCCCTTCTATTTTGGGGATCCTCCCTGCAACTCCTGACAGCTCCAAAATTTATTAAGGTAGTTGTTTTTTAATTCAACATTTACTGAGGTAGGTGATTTCGAATTTTAGGAGGGAATGTTTGTTTTATTCAAAATGGATTGAAGGCGCATTTGCTAATCAGTTAGCTGGAAAAAGAGTTTGGAAAAGTTGAGAGAAGAAGTCAGAGAAGAAGATTGCAGCAGCAGACTGTGAGAAGAACATTCTCTCTGAGCTCCCAGTAGCTCATGAACAGTAGTAGCTATTTGTTATTTTGTAAGAGTAGTGATTGCTCCTGATCATTACCAGTCTGGTTGAGTAGCTTTTGATTGCTCCTAGAAAGTTGTAATAGTTTCTTGTTTTTAGTTTGATTTTTGTTTTCTCATTTCCAGTTGTTTAATAGAGAATGAAAGGTGCATGTCTCCCTTGTGTTTTTGCATTTGAGATTTGGGTATTTCCAGTTTGACTGGAAAACAGAGTAGTAGCTCTGTGTTTTTTGTTTTGCATTTGTGCTTTCAAATATTGACATGGTATCAAAGCCATAGGCCCCATTTCCTTGTGAGTTTGGGCATTTGTTTTTCTGTGTGTTGAGTTTTTTGTTGTAGGAGACATGGCTGGAGATGAAGCAAGGAGTTGGAAATAGCCATTGTCCTTTAATGGACAAAACTATGACATTTTGGGCCAAGAAGATGAGGACCAACATGGTGGCAAATGATTTGTGGGATTTTCTCATAAATGGGTCTGTGGATATCACTGACCCAACTGCATTTGCAACTCTCATAAATAACTAGAAGACCCAGTTGAAGGAGAAAAGGAAGAAGGATGCAAAAGCTTTGAGTTTGATCGAAGCAGCCTTGATAGAGGCCATTTTTCCCAGAATAGCAGCAACTAAGTATACAAAAGAAGCTTGGGAAATCCTTGAGACTGGCTACAAAGGGATTGAAAAAGTTAGAGGTGTGAAGCTCCAGCTACTTTGAAGAGAGTTGAAGTTATTGAGATGAAAGAAAGTGAGTCTGTTGTAGAATTTCCAACAAGGTTCTCCAGTTTGTTTAACCAACTGAGAGAAAATGGAGATGTGATAGAGGAGCTGAAGATTGTTGAAAAAATTCTTCGATCTCTACCCATGAGGTATGATCCTCTTGTCATTGCTACAGACCTTTCTACCTTGACAGTGGATGAGTTAATGGGTTCTCTCCATACCCATGAGCAACGTTTAAAAAAGTTTTCTACTACTTCCCATTAGCAAGCTTTCAAAGCTCAGTTGAATGCAAGAGGCAGAGGGAGAGGTAGAAATGGCTCCTGAAGAGGTAGAGGTAGATCCAATGAAGGAAATGTTGGTGGAGAAAGCTCGGGATGAGCAAGCAGCCAAGAGGGAGCAAGCAGCTCTCAAAACAACTCCTAAAGAGGCACACAAAATAGCAATTCGAGTGGAAGAAGTGACAAGAGCAACATTGAGTGCTAATATTGTCACAAGTTTGGACACTATGCTAGTGAGTGCTGGAAGAAGCACGGTAATCCGCAAAGAGAAAATGCTAATGTTGTTGATTCAAATGTGGTTGAAGGAAATCAGTCCATAGCCTTCATCATGTGCAATGTTGGTGAAGAAGGAAGCCCTAAGGTCTGGTATTTGGACAGTGGTTGCAACAACCACATGAGTGGAAATGAAAGTCTTTTTTCTTTCATTGACAAAAATGTTAAATTAGAAATTAGAATGGGGAAAAATGGAGTTGTTCTTGTTAAAGGAAAGTGATCTATTATGATCCGCACAAAGCAGGGTGAAGAGAATGAGGTTCAAAATGTGTTCTTTGCACCGGGGTTAAAGCATAACCTCATGAGTGTAGGATAGCTGATCCAGAATAGATACAAAGTGCTAATGGAGAAGGGAAAATGTGTCATTTATGACAAGAATGAGAGAACAAAGGTGTTTGCAGCAATACAAATGATGAAGAGCCAGATGTTTTCATTGAATATTGAGACATGCTTCTCATCTCATTTCGTTGCAGCACCTCTCATGGATGGAAAATGTGTAGCAATACAACTTGCAGCCCTCAAGAGCGCCATTGAAGACCCCTCCAAGCTATTGCATCTCAGATATGGACATCTAGGCTATGTTGGTTTAAGTATTTTGTCCAAAAGCAAGATGGTTGATGGTTTTCCAAGGATAGTAGAGCCTAATGTTAGATGTGAGGCTTGCATTTTGGGCAAGCAACATAGGCAACCCTTTCAATCGGGAAAATCTACAAGGGCAAGAGCACCATTGGAGTTGGTGCACACAAATTTGGTAGGCCCTATGAAAATCACTTCCATTGGTAATAGCATATTCTTTATGACCTTTATTGATGATTTCATCCATAAGACATGGGTTTATTTTTTGCAGCACAAGTCTGATGCATTTAATAAGTTTTTATTGTTTAAAGCCCAAGCTGAAAAAGAGAGTGGACATTTTATTAAAGTCTCAAGGTTAGATAGAGGAGGAGAGTATACCTCTAATTGTTTTGTGAATTTTTGCAGGCAGAATGGCATAAAAAAGGAGCTTACAGCCAGTTATAGTCCACAACAAAATGGAGTGGTTGAAAGGAAAAATAGAACCATTATGGAGATGGCAAGAAGTATGCTAAAAGAAAAAGGACTCCCTACAGAATATTGGGGAGAGGTTGTTACAACTGCCATGCATTTGATTAATAGAATTCCAACTAAGGCAGTCTGTGACAAGATACCTCAAGAGGCATGGACAAAATGAATATGGACGGTTGAACACTTGAGGGATGTGTGGCTTATGCACACATGCCTAAAGAAAAAAGGCAAAAAATGGATGACAAGGGTGAAAAGTGCATTTTCACAAGCTACAGTGAAGAGTCCAAAGCCTATAGGCTATACAATTTGGTCACCAAAAAAATTATCATTAGTAGAGATGTGGAGTTTTTAGAATGGGATGGCACGACAAATTCTGATAGCTCCCGACAGCTCCTGCAGTTCAGATTGATGAAGAAGATGACAATGAAGATCAAGAAAATTATGCAGCAGCAGAAAATAATGGCTCTCGATAGCTCTTGATCACTCCTGATCAGAACATATAGAAAGGGAAATAGCCACAGACAACCATAAATTTGGCTCCTGACTGCTCCTAACAAGGTCCTGACAGCTCCCGATTGCTCCAGATTCACCCTATTCAATACAACAATAGCAGCACTCAAAATTCAAACCCCACTCTCGCCTCCCTAATGCCAAGAAAGACCAAGAGTCTAAGGGAGATCTACCAAAATGAAAGGTATGATGACGAATTTGATGAGAGTGTGAATTGTGCACTATTTTTTCACAATGATCCAATTCATTTTGAAGAGGCTGTCAAAGAGGGAAAATGGTGTGAAGCCATGGATGAGGAAATAGATGCATTAGAAATAAATAATACATGGGAGCTGATTGACTTGCCTCCAAGAAAGCAAGCTATTGGAGTAAAATGGGTCTATAAGACCAAAAGCAATGTCGAAGGAAGAATAGATTGGCACTAGGCAAGATTAGTTGTCAAGGGGTACAAACAAAATTTTGGAAGAGATTACGATGAGACATTTTCCTCTATTTCTAAGATGGAGACTGTGAGGACAGTCATAGCTATTGCTATGCAACACAAATGGAAGGTATCTCAAATGGATGTGAAGTTGCCTTCCTTAATGGAGTATTGAAAGAAGAGGTTTATGTGGAGCAACCTTTTGGATATGAAGTTTCAGGCCAAGAACACAAGGTATATAGGTTGAAGAAGGCTCTTTATGGGTTGAAGCAAGTTCCACGGGCATGGTATAGTAGGATTGACTCATATTTGATGAGCAATGACTTTAGCAAAAGTGATGGTGAGCCCACTCTCTACATCAAGGCAGAAAAAGGTAACATTTTAATTGTTGTCTTATATGTAGATGATTTAGTTTTTACTGGGGATGATGATTTCCTCATTGCTGATTTTAAAGAGGCCATAAAAACAGAATTCGAAATGATAGATTTAGGTCTCTTGAGTTATTTTCTAGGCATAGAAGTAAAAAAAATGCATGATTGTATTTTTATCTCTCAAGAGAAGTATGCAAATGAAATTTTGAAAAGATTTAGAATGCTTGAGAGCAAGCTTGCCCCAAAACCAATAGTCGTAGGCCTAAAGTTGAGCAAAGAAGATTGCATCAACACTATGGATCCAACCATGTACAAAAGCTTGGTTGGAAGTTTGATGTATTTGACAACAACTAGGCCGGATATAATGAATGGAGTGAGTCTGATTTTCAGATTCATGGAGACTCCAAGAGACACCCTTTGGCAAGCAGGTAAGAGAATCCCAAGGTATGTGAATGGTACCAAAGGATACGATGTGTTGTACACAACAACAAAAGAATATGGGATGGTTGGTTACATTGATAGTGATTGGGCAGGAAGTTTGGATGATAGGAAGAGCACTTCAGGCTATGTATTTCATTTGGGTTCAGGTGTTATCTCTTGCACTTCTAAGAAGCAACTTGTTGTTTCCTTATCAACAACTAAAACTAAATATATAGTAGCAAATACAACAACATGTCAGACTATTTGGCTTAGAAGAATCTTGGTAGATTTGAAAGAAGAACAAGAGGATGGAATAGTGATCCATTGTGACAATGTTTCATCGATAGCTTTGATAAAAAATCATGTGTTTCATGGAAGAAGTAAGCACATTGAAATCAGGTATCATTTCATTCATTAATTGGTTGAAAATGGTGAAATTAAAATAGATTTTTGCAAGTCTGAGCAGCAACTAGTAGACATTTTCACCAAGCCTTTGAGCATTGATAGTTTTGTGCGCTTAAGGAGCAGATTGGGCATTGTTGATCTAGATTAGATTTGATCTTGTTGTTTTGTTGGCTCAGGACAAAGGTGATGTGTTGGAATTTAATGTTTCATGAGCCTCTACTCATCCGCCAGTGCCCCTACTGCCTTCACCTACCCATTAGGAGCCCTTATATTTTGGGGATCCTCCCTGTAGCTCCTGACAACTCCAAAATTTATTAAGGTAGCTGTTTTTGAATTCAACATTTACTGAGGTGGGTGATTTCAAAATTTAGGAGGGAATGCTTGTTTTAGACAAAATGGATTGAAGGCACATTTGTCAGTCAGTCAATTGGAAAAAGAGTTGGGAAAAGTTGAGAGAAGAAGTTAGAGAAAAAGATAGCAGCAGCAGATGGTGAGAAGAAAATTCTCTCTGAGCTCCAAGTAGCTTCTGAATAGTAGCAATTGTTTGTTATTTTGTAAGAGCAATGATTGCTCATGATCATTACCAGTCTGGTTGAGTAACTTCTGATTGCTCCCAAAAATTTGTAATAGTTTCTTGTTTTTAGTTTGTTTTTTTTCTCTCATTTCCAGTTGTTTAATAGAGAATGAAAGTTGCATGTCTCCCTTGTGTTTTCACATTTGAGATTTGGGTATTTCCATCTTGACTGGAAAACAAAGCAGCAACTCTATGTTTTGTGTTTTACATTTGTGCTTTCAAATCTTGACATAGACATCAAGAATTGTACTTGTATGTTATTATTTGTCATGTTTAAAAGTTGGGATACAAAAATGAATCAGATCTTTAACTATTAGCCAGTTCCACGTGAGACTAGAAATATACCAATGTACCATACAATTTGAAAATTAAAAAAAAATATTACGCCAAGCATACCTATAAGCTAGAGAGAGAACATTAATAAATTGGACAAGCTTTTCTAAGTGTAAATTTATCTATTGCTAAATATAGGCTTGCAAATTAGGTAAATTGAACTTTGAGCAAGAATCCTCCATGAGTGACAAAAAGGGTGCAAATACAAGTGATTCAACAACCATACATGTGATTAGAATGTTGAGCAATGGTCCAGATGTGTCTTTAATTAAAATGTTAAAAGAAAATTTCTTTTATGGAATTTCACGCAAATACCATTGTCAGGTGTAAGAATCAAATTCTGAAGCCTTTTTTTTAGAAAGCGTAGATCATAGGACTACCCATGTAAGAAATTTTGAAGCAAAAGTAATTGGAGGGTGTAAAATTATACTTTATAATGATTTCATGATCTACCCATGAAGAAACAAATCTATTGAAAAGGCCTAAATTTCAAGAAAATGCATTTAATCAGGATATTTACTACAACCAACATATGGAAAGGCCACGTCCCAACACCACCTATAAAAAATTTGCAATTGACAAGGTGTAAATCCAACAACCACAATCATTTAGGCTGAAAAAACCGAGTTTCACAACCTTCAAAAAAATTGAAGTTAATGCAACAGGAAGGTGTATGAGGAGGACAACGACTAAATGCATTTAAAAAAAAAAATCAAGCAAATGGAACTTGTAAAAAATGATATGAATAAAACAAAAGACTTCATCAGATGTTGCATTTGCAATTGTACTGGTAGATGAGTACAAAAAATGTAGAGGTCTAGACAAGACATGCAAGCTATTGACAACAAAATTATTGAAGATTCATTGAATTCCCCAGACAAAGATATGGTAGGGATAGATGGTTATCCTATTGAAATTCAGAAATTTTTCTTTACGACACTTATATGGGCTCATCAATTGCATAAACAAGAAGTTGGAGGAAAGGAATTCATAGAGCGAAAAGATAGGCGCTTGCAGTGTAATGAGTTATCACATGCAAATTTATTTTGGCTTGACTTTCATCAGCTCAATGACATCTACAGATATAAAACAAAGTAATATTCTCACACAACTATGAATGAGTTTAATATCATACCTAATTTTCTTCTAGATTGGGTATTTGACTTCATGCCGATGAGAGGGGGGTTATTTTATTGGACTTTAGATGGTTTTGTGTTGGTAATTGTGTTGCAATTCTTTGTTCTTTGGAAACTCCTGAGCAAAAGAGAATTTTGTGATGTCCATAACTTCCTACTCCTTGCTGGATACTATGGACATTTCATTCCAGATTTCACAAAAAAATGTTGAGCCATTTCTCACTATAATACTTAAGGATGCCAATTAAAAAAGAGAAAATACTCATTTGATACTTTTAAGGATAGGGTGGTCACAACCCATGAATTGCAATGGATTATGGAACCTTCCTACCAAGGGTATTATAGAGATTAAAAGCTTTGTCAATTTAAGAGTGAGAATCAGGGTGCAAATTCACATGTTAATATGATTTGTTGTCATTCTCCTTTACTTTACTACTACCATCATCGCTGGCAACTGATTTGAATATAAATATCATCTTAAAAGTTTCATAATTTAATCAAGAAACACAACATGAGATCCAGTGTTAAATATTTTGTGTTGTAGCAATATCCAACCTATCTCTTGAATTTATGAGAAACCTAATGGCTCTATGACAATTAATTTAAGGCATAAACAATGTTGATAATCACAAAGATAATCATTCTTTGAAATCTTAATAACACCAAATCAGACAAGATCATAGTAAAAACAATGCATAAAAGACCACACTAAAGTGGATCTGTTTGTACATAGAGAACATAAATTAATGAAATCCATTTTAAAATGGAGATCTTGACAGTGTGATTAACCTATAAATAGATAGTGGTGTTATAAGGATAGATGTAGAGAAATTTTTTTAGATGTTATGGTTGGAGTAAGCCCATAAAGATTTAAAAGGCATTCAATATAAATGTGTTTCAATATGTGCCTACTCAAAAATACCTAAAGTTTAAATCTGTATTAAAATCTGAAAGCTAAAATTTGCACTACGTGAAGTTCAAACATCCAATATTCATGTAAAATAGATTTACCAACTTAAGATAGCAAGATGTAAAATCTTGTAAGGTAGATTTTCCCTCCTTCTAGTGCTAGTTTGTGAGAATGAAAAATCTGCAAATGGCTTTAACCTCAACACCTATTAGTATGGTAAGTTCAAAACCAAGCAAATAGATCAATTCTCCTATGAAATAATGCATTACACCCCACAAACAAAGTGACCAAAAAAATCAATTGAAATCATAAAAGAAGCACAATGTATACCTATTCCATATTGGATTGGTGCAACGTTGAGTATGTGAAGGAGCTCTTTCACAATCCTTTGACAAGCTAAATGATGAAAGTAAAATGTTGTGATGATGGAAAAAATTATCTCCCAAATGAAGAGAGTAACTTTTCCTGAGATTGTGTTGTGTTTGAAGGAGAGAAGTCTTGAATATATATGTGAGATTGAAGAGAGGAGAGGCCAAGTTGAAAAATGTGGAACTAATCCCCAAAAAATAAGAGAGAGCCACTTGTCACCATGTGAATGGGCCATGATTGTGCAAGTTTTGGCCAATGTGCCCATTTGAAATTTGAAAATGGCATTAAATGCATGTAGTTGAAGGATTTGGGGGGAAATTTTTTTTGACAAAAAAATTAAAACAAGGGGAGTTAATGAGGGCATATTGTAGGAGTTGAGAAAATACAACACCATAAACCCCAAAGATCACCTGCATCCAAATAAACTTTCACAAAAGAAGAGTTGGAGACAAACAAGCAAGGGTTCTCTGAAAACTGAAAATGTATATATGAGAGAGAATGAGAGAATGAATTGATATGAAATACAATGGGATCAATCCTTATAAAAAGGAGATCATACAAACTCTAATAAAACCCTAATAGGAAAAACCCTAATAGAAGCCCTAATAGGATAACAATGTCACTTTATGCAAACTAACGTGAAATCTTAACAAGGGAATAAAGGTAACTTAATCAACATAATTAAGTTAAGACCTTTACTCTAACACCCCCCTTTAAGATGAGCAATAGTGCAGCTACGAACAAATGTAGAAAAGCAAAGGTAACTACAATGCAAGAAGGCAAACATGGGTCCTGACAGCTAGGCCAAATCAGGTACCCAAATACAACCAAATCTTTGTAAAGAGGAGAAATGGAGAAAACCTCATGGGAAAAAGCTTTACTCCAAAAAGAGATGTAGAAGGCCAAAAAGAAACATCACTGAAGCAGATGAAGTTATCAACAATTGTTGAAAGATGACTGCTGTGGTTCTGAAGAACCTCCGCTAAAGATGGAAGATCCCTTCCAAGGTGAAACCAAGGAAGAATTAGCATGAACAATATAATAAGCCCCCCATAATGCTAAACTGGGAGAGCCTAACAGATCCACTGAAATGATGTGAAATACCCTGTAGTGCATGAAGGAGAAGAAACATCTGAAAGTGCACAAGATAGCACCTACAACTGAAAAAGTGGTGTTCAAAACAAAGCACACATGCATGAGGCTGGAATCATATGGGTCCATTGTCATCATGGAGGGACATTCATGAGATAAAGGTGTGATGGCAAACAAAGGAAAACTACACAACCCCCAATGGTATGGATTCAATGTCGTCGTGGAGGGACACTCACCAGACAAAGATGTGATGGCAAAACAAAGAAAAACTACACAACCCCTCATGGCACTTTATAATAACAGTGTGAGTACAAAATATGGCACAACCTTATGTGCAAAATCCCCAAAAGATGCATGTACA